>JAPFFP010010958.1:0-17183 GCA_026153255.1 Solanum medicagineum
TTTCTAATACACATTAGCATGTATACATCATGTACAGCCTATTTTAAGTCCATAACATCCTTACAACAGCCCACAAATCACAATACATCACAATTACACACAATCTAAAAACGGACAGCATAACGTTACTTCCCTTCACTACCTTTCGACGCTGATAACTCCAAACCTATTCCAACTTTGACCAAACTGTTCCATCAACATTTAAACATATAAAGAGACCTCAAACAGTACTATAACATCACTTAAGAAGTCATGAAGTACGTGATCTAATAGCTTTACATACAACAGCCCGTAAATTCCAATCAATACGACGCTTAAGATAACTCGATAAAACGTGCTTGTTAAATGAAACCAAAATCAGGACAGAAACCTTAGGGTGATGTTTATAAATCAACCCATGTCAAGAACATCAAGTTCCCTTCATATTACAACTCACAAACCATAGAGAAATCACCAAAACAAAAGAAAAAGGTGCAGCAACTTTCTGCACAGAATCTGTCCAACAAATTTCAGCAAGCGTAACTCGCATCTATTCCTTGTTTTTCAGGATAAAACCATAGTAAACACATGTATAAACTTACTTACCACTATATTCAAGGTATAGTACTTGTATAAGAACCCTATAAGTTCCCTTTTTGCTGCTTTGGAAGTCAATACACGTTGAGAGAAAAGTTGGAGTTTTTTGTGTTCAAGTTAAGAATGACTTTTGGGAGTTGCTTTGGCCCCTTTTTATAGTGTCAATAGGCCGACTTACTAAGGCATTCTCAGCCTTATTTCACCAAGTAGGTTATGCAGCTACTTCCTCCTTTCATTTGGGCCTTTTGGGGCTCCAAATTGGTTGGGCTTGGGCTGCCAAATTTTCAGCTTTTCCTTCACTTAGTTTTGGGCCCAATTTGCTAGGTGTGTTGTGATGTATTTGGGCCCTTTTTATTATACTTCTTGGGCTGAAAATGTAGCCCATTTATGATGCTAAAACATGGGCCAAAGTTACACCCTTAACACGGACTTTATTCGTAATCGAACTTGAACAAATTTGACGTCGAGCCTCGTCTCCGTTTAATTAACAAATTTAAGCTAAGCAAGTAGGTGATTCACCTGCTAGCTTCTAAGTCCTACAAGCACCTCAATTCTTTTACTTCATTTAAGGCTGTAATTTCCTTAATTCGACACAAAACATGTATACCCGCGACTCCCTTACGCGTTAGACGCACATATAGCCCATTAACACGAGATTCAAGCACTTTTAAAATTTATCGTCAATTTGTCCAAACCATGTCATGTTTCATTTGCATTGTACTAGTATTGTAAGGTGTGGGGTGTTACAATATGTAAGTAGCCAAACCACCTCAAGACCTCTAATCAATCAACCGAATTCGTCCAAGCAATCCTTATAAGCCTTTCTAGAATAAATAGACCCATATCATCAAACCTTTACTAGAAACAAAGGAATAATGGAAGATACCGACTCCCAGAACCATCAATGCATGCACAATAAAAAAAAACAAGGAAAATCTCTGACTTACCGGTAGCATCATCGGGCATCTCATCCCTTCCTTGCCTTCTTTGAAGAGCATAGAACCAATTTTTACTAGGAGCATCCCCTTGGCCTTGAGGGAGACCATATCTACCTTCAATTTGAGCATGGGGGCAATCAATAACCTTGTGGCCCATCTCACCACATTAAATAAAGCACTAGAGTTCCTCGAATACGGGCCATCATGGTTTTTCCTACACGTAGAGCATTTGGGCTTGGGCCCTCCACTATTACCACCTTGGTGTCTCAGGTTATCATTAGCGATTCTTCTATTAGGAGCATTTAATGACCCTTGGCCTTGATGGAACCATCCATCCTTAGGACCTTAGAACCATCAATAGGGACCTCTTGGCCTCTCTACTCCTCCTTTTCCTCAACTTTTCCTCTTCCAATTGCTGGATATATGTCATCAAGCGGTACAAATCCATATCATTAATCAACATAGCTGACGGGCATTCTTTATTCACCAGGTCAGAGACACCCATCACGAACTTGTTCATCCTAGCCCTTGGGTCGGCAAACCAAGTGAGGAGCATACTTAGAGAGTTGGTTGAACATGAGGGCATAATCCCTCACACTCATTGACCCTTGTCTCAAATTCATGAATTCTTCCAATTTGGCTTCCTAAAGCTCAAGAGGAAAGAACTGATTAAGAAAGGCCGCCTTGAACTCTTCCCATAGAACCATATTGTTGACTCCCTTCTCGCTCCTCCATTGATTGTACCATATTTGACCTACCCTTTTGAGTCGGTAGGCCGCCAACTCTGCCTTATCTTCTGACCTAACACCCATGATGGCCAATACCTTATAAGTCTTATCAATAAACTCTTGTGGGTCTTTACCCACCCTTGACCCATAGAACTCCAATAGGCTCATCCTCATGAAGTCTCTCACCCGAGAATCCTGTGTAGGAGCATGAGGGGTTCGGGCCCCTTGATTGGCTTGGTTGGCCATAATTTATGCAAGCAAAGTGAGAGCCTCCCGAAGCTCTCTATTAGCCAATTGTCCCCCGAGAGCGCGGGAGCTTCTTCCTCTTGGGTTAGGCATGATCAACTAGCATGACAAAGAACAATTGTTAGGGGCGAAAAACTTACTTCAACTCTATAGCACGACTTAGAACATAAAGAAGGGAAATATTTCCTAAAACGTGTCATATCCTCCTACTCATTGTTGTGGTGCACAACACACCATGAATAAACTCTAATCGACACAGTGTGCTAGACTCCAAGAATCTAATAGTCTAGTGCTCTAATACCATATCTGTCATGACCCAAGCCTAGGGCCTAGATGTGGCCGATGAATGGAGAACTCGTAAGAACCCCAAACAAGCCTCATAGCATATCATTACACATCCTTGATCGCAGAAGTAATAAAAAGACAATAAGAGATAAGCATAATCAAGGGAAATTGGGACTAAGGGTAAACTTCCATATCATAAACATCAAGAACAAGAGAGTCGAGGCTCATTGCATAGATACATAACATGTCCAGCAGCACCTCTACTACATAGATAAGAGCGGGGGGCTAGGACAAGAAACCGGGCTCACCTTCATAGTTAATGTATACCTAAAAGAAAGATAGTTTAGAACATAACATGAGGTCATAAGCAATGTCCCGGGAATGGAGGAATCACTAACAAGCTTGAGTGAAACCGTACTAGCCATGTGGGTGGAGATGCTCAAGTAAGGCTCCGGTTCTTACATGGTAATATTATGTGGGCATAGAGTACGCATTAGAACATTTGAATGAACTAAGTATGTAAGATGCAATGCAACAAAAGATAGGCAACATAGTCAAAATGCATAATGATAAGCAATAGATAGCATAATAGCAATATGGCATATATGATCAATGCTTAAGTAAATCATGCTTTGCAAATCATTTAATTTGTATAGATCATAATACAGAAGTGTGGGAATAGACCACAACCGATATAGAATAAGACCAAGAAAGTTACAACTCAGAATCCCGATGATTACCCCTCACCGGTAAATAAGTGCACTACTTACCAAGGTAAGCCATACTTCACCTTACAGAAGCCCGTCCCCTTTCAGAGAAACAACCTTCCTTACGGGAGCCCATCCCTTTTAGGAGAGGATTTTATGTGTAACTTCACCTTATGGGAGCCTGTTCCTTTTCAAATCAAGTGGCCTTCCTTACGGGAGACCGACCCATTTTTGGAGAAGATATTTGAGTAAATTCACCTTACCGGAGCCCGTCCCATTTCAGACCAAGTGGCCTTCTTTACGGGAGCCCATCCCATTTTTGGAGAGGATTTTATGAGTAACTTCACCTTACGGTAGCCCGTCCCTTTACGGATCAAGTGTCCTCCTTACGGGAGCCCATCCCGTTTTGCAGAGGATTTTGAGTAAATTTACCTTACAGGAGCCTGTCTCCTTTCGGACTAAGTGACCTTCCTTAGGGGAGCCCGTCCCATTTTGAATTAGGTATTTCATATGAGAGTGTACTTAAATGAATTCAATAGTATAGCAAGGGTATCACATGGTCCAATGATGGCACATAGTTCAAGGAAAGAGAGCAAACCCTCTATCCATCGGTGCTAAGTCTAATCCCATGGAATATGTAAGCTATCATACTTTATTTACTTGCAATAAACATAGAGACGTGGCACAAGTAGCTCTTAATATCATTGACATCAAATGGTGAACCTAAATTCAAACATAAGAATGGATCATCCTCAACATTACCCTTGCATCAACATCAACATTAAGGGGCTCACAAGAGGTGAAAACATTAAGAAATGGCTTAAACCCGCTTTACAACATCATCAACATTTCCATTATTTCAACATTTCTTTAGAAATCTCATAGTCATCATAGAATCATTTGAATCATAACTCAACCAACAGATCATCAAAGCTTTAAGAAACCTTAAAAGGCATTTTATCAAACACTTGGTGGGTGTGTAATGCTAATGTAAAACCATGCAATTCAAGAGTGAAATTATGCAAGTAAATGCAATGTAAAACCATCAATTAATACTTAGTAACACCTTCAAGCAATATACATTAAAACGCTTCATCAAATCTCATAATAGACCTTGGATTCATAGCTCAAAACATGGTAAAATAGTCACAATTTCACAAACCTAACATAGTGTGCAGTGAATTTCATAATAAATAAGACCCATGAATAAATCAACTTTAAATCTTGCAATTTTGAGTAAAGTGAGGTTGGGTATCATGGGTGAAAGGAACCCATGAAAGAGACCCACATACCTTAGCTATATAGATGAACTTGATGAAGATTGCAGATGGAGACTTGAAGCTTGAAGGAGAATCTTGAGATCCAGATGAGTGTTTGAGACATGAATTTAGGAGTGAAATATTTGGCTAAGTGTTTTGGTGAGTTATTGGGGAATGTTTAGGATGATATGAGGGTGCAAAATGGCTAAGTATAGGTATTTGCTCATGTGGGAACACGTAGGCCCAAGACTTAAAAGTCTTGGACCGAAGTCCAAAAACTGGACCAATTTTGTACCAGTGCGCGTCGCGCTGATAGCGTGGAAAGAACTCTATTTTCGTGCCCACTTGAAAATTCATAATTTTATACGACTTCTTAAAAAATAGGATTACACCCATTCCCCACTCAATTTGACCCCTTGAATAAGATATGAAGTCGGATTTTTGAAATAACACATAGATTTTGAGATATATGGAAATTACAATTTCGAGAACTTCCGAGGCACATTTTTGGGAACTTTTTGGGTTGGTTTTCTCACATGATTTCACTCTTGAATTGCATGATTTCAACAAACATTACACAGCCACCAAGTGTTTGATAAAATATCAAGTCAAGAATTCTCAAGTTATTTACATGTTTTATAAGTCAAGTGACTTCATGATGAATATGGGCTATCAAGTATGTTATGAATTCATGAAATTATCTATGATTATGCAAGTATCAAGTTAAGCCTTATTGTCAATATTTTACCTCTTGTGAGCCTTTGATGTTATTTAAGGGTAATGCTTGATGATGATCTATTCTCATGTTTCAAGTTAGGCTCACCAATTAGAGGTCAAGTATGTTTAAGAGCCACTCATGCCACGATTTCATGTTTATTACAAGTTATTAAAGTATGATTATTATAAGTATTCTGTGGGATTAGACTTACCACTGATGGATGGAAGGTTATTCTATGGGATTAGACTTAGCACAGATGGATAGAGGATTTGCTCTCTTTCCTTGAACTATGTGCCAACATAGGATTATGTTATACCCTTATTATACTGGTGAATCCATTTAGCGTACTTCCTCTTGAAATTCATCTCGAAATGGGATGGGCTCTCGTAAGGTGAAGTTTCTCATGAAATCCTTTCCGAAATAGGATGGGCTACCATAAGGAAGGTTACTTCTTCGAAATGGGACGGGCTCCCCTAAGGTGAAGTATGGTTTACCTTGGCAAGTAGACCACCTCTTTACCGGTGAGGGGTAATCATCGGGATTCCAAGTTGTAGCTCGCTTGGTCTTATTCTATGTCGGTGAGGTCTCTTGCCACATATATGTATCAAGTTAAATGATTTACAAGAATGTTTTACTTCAAGCATTGATCATGCATGCCATATTGAAATTATGCTCATCTATTGCCTATTACTATGCATTTTGACTATATTGGCTTATGTCTTGTTGCATTGCATCCTACATACTTAGTACATTCAAACACACTAATGCATACTCTATGCCTACATGATGTTACCATGTAGAAACTAGAGCACCTCACGATCATCCTCCATGTGGCTAGTTTTGGCATCTTGAAGATAAGCTTTTGGTGAGTTCTCAAGTTCGGGGAAACTAGATATGCTACTCTTGCTTATGTTATTTCTTTATGCTAATCTTTGATACTATGAGGGTAAGCTCGGAAAGTGTCTTGTCCCCCACCCAATCTATGTTTAGAGGTGTTTTTAGATCAATTGTTGTTTCTATGCTTTGAGCTTTGACTGTTTATGCTTTATAAATGTCAAGACTTCCCTTAGTCCCTTTTTCCCTTGTTTATATGCTTGTTGTTATTTACTTTGCTTCTGGGACCAAGGATTTATAATTGATATGCTAAGAGTCTTGTTTGGGTCCCTTCGGGTTTCCATTCGCCGTGTCACATCTAGGTCCTAGGCTTGGGTTGTGTCATTGATTTTGCTATGAAACCTACTCTACGGCTCGTGAAAACTTCAACGGCGCATAAAGGGTGTTGTAGAATAGCAACTTCTACAATTTATGCACACTTAACCTGAAAATCATGCCAAGCCTGTAATCCTGCAAAACAAACATAAAAATACATCAAATATACTAACATCGCTATGAGAACACACAAAATTTCAATTTCTAAGCATTAAAAGTGTTGTATTTTTATAGTAGATCAAGTATGTGTTAGTACATTTGAATGTACTAGGTATGCGGGCATGCAATGCATGTGAATGCATTACACCTGCATTCAATGTTAGATGACAGGGCACATATATAGAAGAAGTACATATACAAAGAAGAGAAATACATCAATATTCCATGAAATCCATGATGCATCAAATGCCATAATGCTTCAACGCAATGGCGATGTGACCTTAACCGACATCTCAAACCATATGAGCTAGTACATGAATTCGCCTGATGAAAGTCACCCTTCGGATAAGAGTATACTATTTGCCAAAGATAGCCTACACCATACCTTACTAACTCATCTTTTCGATGTGATGGCCACCTTCCTTACGAACTTATCTTTTTGAAAGGATTTTCTATAAACATAATATAATCATCCCTTAGAGGGGTATAACATGAACCTACATTGGCACATAGTTATGGGATTTGGGTACTAGACCCTTGAAGATAGGCCCCCTCCCACAAGAATATATATACATATATGTGCATTCAAAAGAGGCATAAGTCATTTCAAATCATTTTCACTTTAATGCATAAAAATAGCTCATTCATATTTGTACAAATTGGTGCAAGCACTCATAATTTCTCAAAGAGCCATATCATAGAAATTATGTGATTACATGTCATGTCATAACCATAGTTACCTTGAAATCATATTCTTCAACATAATTGGGTCTTAAACCACATCATAATCTTTATGTAAATCAATATTCATGCATGCATATGCCATAAATAATGAGAGAATAGCATGGTCAATAGAGATTCATACTTAAAATAACAATATAAGATGAAATCCAAGTAGATATATGAAGAAATTCACATTTAAAGCATACTTGAGATTACCCATGCCTAAATTCAACATTTAAAGGAACATGCATATTCAAACCTTCATAATATCAAAACAATTCAACATATTAGGGCTTAAATAACTTTTAAAATATTAATTAGATACAGCCCATATCTCAATTGAATCAAACCCACATTAATTTAAAAGACCCATGTTCAAGTAAGCTTGAAATTCATAAATTAAAAAGTAAGAAATCTTTGGGGTCTTCATGGTTGAAAGGGACTATGAATCAATCCCATGTACCTTAGATAACTTAGAAGAATTAAGAATGAAATGATTTAAAAAGAAAGCCCTTCTTGAATTTCCAAGTTGGATCTTCAATGGCACACTTCAGAGGTGTTCTTAGAAAAGAGACTTTGAGTATTCTAAGTATAGTGAATGAATTTGAATAAGAATGAAGGAGTTTAGGTCCTTTCAAGGGTTTAACATAGGTAGAAATTTATAAACGATCCTTAGAAATCACCTAAATTATGAAAAAGCCATTAATAAAATGTGCACAAAAAAGTGCCCAGATGACTCGTGAAAGGGCACCATGGTCCGTAAAACACACCGCGGACCGTACAAGGGTCCTTGGTAAGTGTCTTCAGAAACTTATCCTAATTTTAGACTAATGTAGTCTATACTGACGGTTCACTGTCCATTCAAAGGTGCACTAATTGTACAATAGTCCGTAGAAATGACCCAAGCTCCGAAATGGTAATTTTATACTTAGAACCACATTTTAGGATAAGGGCTTCACGAAAGACCACATCATGGCTCGTGGTGAGTTGCATAGCCTATACAAGGGCCCTTAGTGGCTACCATAGCCAATTTCTTGGCTTGAAGGCTGGGGTCCCTACCAAGGCCCCCTTCCACGGCCAGTAGTGAGGACCACAGCTCATAGGAGGTGCCTCGGAGGGCCACCAAGCCTGAAATCCTTTCTTAAGCCACAGAAAGCATACTCAAGCATCCCTCATAGGTCACACATCTTTGGAACTTGATTTTAAGCATCAATAAAATTTCACGAGATCTGGGTCCTTACACCATGACCCATAGTTCTTATCATAAATCAATATCCAGAAAACATCTTATCAGGATCCAAAACTCACGAATCATTCCACGATCCATAAAATGTTCCACGAGTCGTAAGGCCCTTTGTATTCCATTCTATACTTTACAAAATTTCCAATTTCTAGGACCCCATCTCCGATCCTCTATTATGACCCGTAGGACACTCCACGACTCGTGACTCTTCTCATACCTCACTTCTAGTCTTCACACTTTCCCAACACCAAATCTACGAGGCCTTAATATGGTGTAAGAATAAAACAATGACCCATACTTAGGTCTCGCAGTTCTATTCTTGTGGCTAAATTTCCAGCTCTTGCCTTGTCTCAACTTCACACTTTTAGGGCGTTTCAAGAAATTTGCCTCCTAAGAATGAATATGAATATGCGTCTCTCAAACAATGCACAAATATTATGATATTCAAGAAATACACCATGAGGACATTCCACATCACATGGGAGGTCTTACAATATCTCCCTCTTGAGAACATTCATCCCCAAATGTGATGGAAATACACTTGAGAACATGATTCAATAAATTTTTTAGCCTGTCATGAATGCATTAGTGCAAATTAAACATTAGTTTCATGAAAGTTCAAACTTATACATCAAACATCAGCAAAACATGTTACAATGAGTATCTACGCATGCAACATGACATAGAAGGGCTAAATTACATGAGCTGACACCATAAATAGGATTAACTAATTGCCTTAGGCTTGAGTAGAATAGAAAATATAAGGATATCACTTTTTTATGTTCGTTTTTGCCTCCCAAGTGGCACTTTTGACTTCTTGATTCCTCTAAAGGACTTTAACAGATACTATATCTTTGTTCCTCTATCTCTTCACTTTCCTATTCAATACCTCCATCAGAACCTTTTCATATGTCAAGTTCTCTTCCACAACACCTACAACCTCTAAAGGCACAATAGAGTCTGGGTCATGATGTGCTACCAAAATACAACACATTTGATTCTTAAAAGTTAGGATTTTATGTGTTCTAAATGTGATATTTGTGGATTTTATGTGTTTTTGTGTTTAGATTTGTAGGAATATAGGTTGACCATGATTTGGGGCAAAATTGCAGAAGATTGCTGGTTTTTGATGATTTACGAAACCCTTTACGGATCGTATAGCATTCTACGATCGTAGAGGAAGTTTCATGACAAATTTCAATAAGGGATGAATTCTGAAGATCAGCTCAATGAGACACGCATACATGTCATAGAGCATTCTATGAGCCATATTGATGGGTTTCATGAGGATTTCCTATGAGGCACAATTTGATGAAGTTAAAGTCTACGAACATACAGTACAAGTCATAAAGTGGTGTCGTAGAGGCAAAAGTCAAATCCCAGGAGCTGATTACGAGACCCCCACTACGAGTCATAGAAGACACTACGAGTCGTAGAGACCTTTTGTGGACTTTGCCAACTAGTTATTCTATTTTATTAAGACTTAATTGTAATTACTATAAATAGTACTTTTAGGTTATTTTTCAAGGGAGGACATCATTATTCAGTATTTTTGGGGTTTGTACTTAGAGAACTCAATAGAAGATTGTGACAAAACACTTGTGAGTAAATTTGATCTCAAAGCTTGTGATTCTCATTCTTCGTGGATTTTCTTGATATCAATTCAATTGTGCAAGTGTTTAATTATGTCTTCTCAATTCATAATTTGTTCATTTACACATAGTATGAGTAGCTAAATCCACAACTAGGGTTGTGAGAACCAAGAAGAACTAACAAAGTAAACCCAGGTAATTTACAATTCTTGGATTGGCTATATGCATGTATTAATCAATTCTCTTTTTTTGCATATTTTCTAATGGTGGCCAACGTTAGAACCTGACTAGTGTTACTGATTGGCCCAAGGTAGTAATGAATAAGAAAATAGATTGATTAATAGGATTCGGTTGACGCGTTCTCGTCTAGTCAATCGAATTGGGCCAAGGGGAGGTTGTACTAGGACTTATAGGTAATGGTTAGTAATGCACACTATGGAGATGGGTCAAGTCGCATAGTGAAATTCACCTCTCACCTTTTCCCAAAGGGCTTGGTGAACTTAATTTACGTCCTACATGCTATACACTAGACAAGAATTGGGTTATCTAGTGATACTAAGTTGGGGAATCATGGGGAAAAAAATACCCTAGTTGCTCTCTATTATTCATTGTCTCTCGTAATAGTTATTTTAGTTTACTTTCTTATTGATTATTGCAAACCCCCCCTTCGGGGAATTGAGTTGATTAACTATTTGGATTGCTTATTGGTGAATTTTTCTTGAGTCTATGTATTCCCTGTGGGTTCAACCCTAACCTTGGTTAGGTTTTATATCTTGACAATGACCGCGTTATCCTCTAAAAAGGAGGTGTAACTTGGGCGACATCAAGTCACCTACACACTTCCTCATCATGGACACATGAAAGACCGTATGAACCATACATCTTCATAGTTAACTCCAATTCATAAGAAGCCTAACCAATTCTGCTTGAGACCCTATAAGCCCCTACATACCAAGGGCTCAACTTTCCTGTCCTGCCAAACTAATCTACACCCTTCCTAGGTGAGACCTTCAATTTCACCCAATCGTCCACCTTGGAATCAAGATATCTTCTCCTAATGTCAGAATAAGATGTTTGTCTACTTTGAGCCATCTTTAATCTCTTACTTATCGATCTCACCTTCTCCAAAGCTTCCATAACCAAATCCAGACCTTTTAAAGCCATTTCTCTCACATCATATAGGAATCTCTATATCTTGGGCTAGGCAACTCGGCCTTTGATGTATGGCTTTGACTTGTTGGCAATTGTGGCACCCGACTACAAACTTTGCAATGTTTCTTTTCATACTACTCCATCAATACACTTCTCTCAAATACCTATAAATCTTCGTAGAACCGGGTGAATGGGATAGGATGAATTACATGCCTCCTTTAAAATCAACTCCTTCAACCAATCAACATTTAGAAAACACAACCTACTTTGGTGTCTAAGGGTACCATCTCCTCCTTGGATGAAAACCTCTACCTTTCCCGCATTTACCAGTGACTTCAATTCCAACTGAGTAGGATCAAGGTCTTAAATAGATTTGATCTCTTCAACCAAAAAAACCTTGAAACTATCTAAAACCCCCAACCTAGATAATCGATGAACTTCCTTCGCTAACTCCTTCTTTCCATCCTCAACTAGAGATACACTTTCCATGGATACTCTAATTAGTGTGTCATCTATAATATTAGTCTTTCCCAGATGATAATGCAAACTCATGTCATAATCTTTAAGGAGTTTCAACCACCTTCTTGAACTTGCCGTCTTGGAACCATTTGACCTTGAGGACACTCTTCCTTAGCTTTTGTTGCAACATTAGGACACTCAAAGATTTTGTGCCCCAATCTTCCAAAAATAAAATAGTCACCCAATCCTCTCCAGCAATCACCTCCATCGTTCTCCCCATACCTTCGACACTTAGGGATAGTAGCACCACTAATTTGATACTAAGGGACGGGTACCCACCTTTAACCAACCTTTGGGGAGAAACTGAGAAGGTCCTTGGCCTTGTTGGAAACAGCCTCTACATTTGAACATAGCTCATAGAAGTCCACCTATAAATTGACCTTTTTTTCTCCCTTTTACGGAAGCCATTGGGCAAGCCCTCATCTTATGTCCAACACCACCACACTTGAAACAACAATTAGTGTAGGCCAAACACTTTCCTTGATACTTCTTACCACACCCTTGACAAATGGAGAAAGGGTGTCTTTCCTTGTTGGTTTTGAGCATGACGCACCAATAAAAGATAAAGCACCATGAACTTGGGCTTTCTTAGCCTCCCTCTCCTGCTTCTTATCATTTGTATTCCTAGGGGTATCTGCCTTGGCCTTATTGGAAACAGCCTCTACCTTTGAAGATAGCTCGTACAAGTCCACCTATAAATTGACCACTTTTTCTCCCTTTTGCGGAAGCCATTTGGCAAGCCCTCATCTTATGTCCAACACCACTACTCTTGAAACAACAATTAGTGTCAGCCAAACACTTCCCTTGATACCTCTTACACACCTTGACAAATGGAGAAAAGGTGTTTTTCCTTATTAATTTTGAGCATGAAGCACCAATAAAATATAAAGCACCGGGCTTTCTTAGCCGCCTCTCCCTCTTTTTGTCATTTGTATTCCTAGAGGTATCCACCTGTTGATTTAGTTGAGCACTTATAGCTTTTGCCAGTAACCATAAGGTATTGCGAATCTCTGCATTAGATGTTTGATGTTGGGGAATTGATCATCAAGCAAGTGATAGTCGGCATCTTGTCCACCATTTTGATGAGTTTGGGACATATTCTGAAATGTAAATAATAAGAATTATGAATAAACCTTATGGGATTTAACTCTATCGCATAACGTAGACCATGAAGAAGTAAGTCATTTCCTAAACGCCTTACAGCCTCCTATTCATAGTTGTGGTTCACTTAACAACCATGAACAAGATTGTACTTGACACTATGTATTCAACTTTCGGGAAACACTTACAAACCTAGTGCTTTGATACTGAGCTTGTCATAACCCAAGCATAGGTCTAAGTGCGACAGGACAAATGGGGATCCCTAAGGTACCCCTAAATAAGCGTCATAGCATTCATAAGCACATCCTTGGCTGCAAAAATGTGAATCAAGCATCAAGCAATTCAGCAAGGGCAGATCGGGGCTTTAGACTCAATCTATAGGGATAAAAAGAGGAAATGGATTTCCATTATCCAATCAAAATAAAATATAAGGGAAGGGTTAAGATGACTCAAGATATGGGGAATTAGGGACTTAGGAAGAACATCACTTGCCATCAACATCAATCAAGAGCATATAAGGGATAAGGACTAAAAGAATACTTCATAAATACATAAGTGCCATAAGAGTCAAGCACTTCACGTTATCCAACAACACCTCTAAACATGAGTGGAATGGGGGCCAAGACATCTCTCGAGATCACCCTCAAAAGTAGATAACAAAAGTAAATAGGTCTAAACATAACCATGATAGAAAACGATTGTTGTCCATGGATTTGGAGGACTAACCAATAGCAAATCTTTGAGAAAACATACTAGCTACGAGAGGGATGAATAAAAGATCTGGTCCATACATGGATAGATCATCTTGGCAAAAAGTATGCGTTTGTACTAGGAATACGGGGTGCTATGCAACAAGAGAACATAATCCATAAATAGACAAGATGCATAATCATATACAATGGAGATAAGCTCAATATGAAATGAATGATCAATTCCTTAGTCCAAACATGCATGGAAGATAGTCAAAATCTTATAACAAAGCATACATATGTGGGAAGAGATCATAAACCACATATAAGACTATGCAAGCTACTACATGGAATTTCAATGTTTCCTTCATACTGAAAAAATGAGTGGTTTACTTTTCGTGGGTAAACCGTACCCCTTACCATACAGCATTGACTTTTTGGTGGGTGTTACCAAATGTCATTATCTTATGGCATTGCCATTTTGGTAGGTATCTACAAGAGGTTCTTACCTTATGGCATCACCTTTTCGGTAGGTATTACAAGATATCCTATGGTGGTACATAGTTAAGGGATAATCAAAATCTACCAAGGTCCTGTTGGTACTAAATCAACGTCCCACAAAATAATTAAATCACTGTTATAGTTAAAATATGCATAGACTTATAATATCATAATATCATCATAAGACTAGCTCATCAAAATCATATTATCATAGCATCATAGAAGGACTTCATATCTCTCATAACTTTCATAACATTCTCATGAACTCATAATATGCTTATTAGTCCTTAAACATCTACAACATTCAGAACTTGCATACCTTGCAATAAGCCTTTCATTAACACAAGAAGCTTGTCATATAACTTTAGTCAAAACATGGTGACTCTATGCATATAAGCTTAAAATCATGAAGCTCAAGAGTATTGGACATGAATAGAGTAAAGCATGATCTTTTAGAAACCAGTCAAATCAACCCAATGTCAATATAGTAAAATCATGAGCTTGGGTATCACGAAATCCATTTCAAAAATCTATAATCTTTTGTAGGTTTTCAAGATATCACAACTGATGTGTTGTCAAAATATAAATGCTTAAAACTTGAAATTTTATGTGTTCTCACTGTGATGTTAGTTGGTTTTATGTGTTTTTGTGTTATATTTGCAGGATTCCAGGGTTGGCCTTGATTTTGGGAAGAAAGTACAGAAGTTATTAATTTTTATGCAATATACAAGACCCTTTATGGGCTGTAGTTCACTTTACGGGCCGTGAAGTGGGCTTCATGGACAATTCCGGTGAGGGGCTAAATTTCTGAAGTTGTTCTACAAACATGCAGATGGGTCGTGGATTGGTTTATGAGTCGTAGAACATGGTTCGTGCCCTAAGGATCAGAGATAAGGGACTTTCTAAAGATTCATTAGGCCCAACCCCCCGATGGGTCATAAAGGAGTATCGTAGACCTAAAATCCAATTTTCCAACAGAACTATGTGAGACCCCAATTATAGGCCATGGAATGCAGTATGGCCTGTAAACCTATTCGTGAGGTGTGCCGACCCAGCTATACTATTATATTTAGGACTTGTATTTTAAATATTATAAATAGATTTTAGGTTACTTTACATATAGTACATAGATAACTGGACACTTAGAGAGTAAAACATAGTGAGATTAAGTAGAGATAACATTGGAGAGTTTTGAGAAACACTTGTACTTTGAATTTGATCTTTAATCTTGTGATTCTCTTTGAAGTTGGATTTTCTTGTTCTTATCAACTGTGTAAGTGCTCTATTATATTATTCCAATTCATAAGTCATGCATCTATACAAATCATGAATAGCTAAATCCACAACTAGAGTTGCGGAAACCATGAAGAATAACAAGGTAAAATTGGATGATTCATAATTTTTGAAAAGTGTGCATGCATGTATTAATTAATTCTCTTTCACTCTGCATATTTTCTAGTGGTTTCCAACATTAGAAACCACCTAGTGTTACTGACTGGACCAAAGTAGTAATGAATAGGAAAAGAGATTAATTAATAGGATTCAATTGATGTGTTCTCGTCTAATCAACCGAACTGGACCAAGGGGAGGTTGTACTGGGATTAATAGGTAAGGGTCAGTAATACACACTACAGCGATGGGCCAAGTGACATAGTGAAATTCGTCTCTCGCCTGGACCAAAGGGTTTGGTGAACATAACTTACCATCCTACATGGTACGCACTAGCAAATAAAATCAGGTTATCCAGTGATACTAAGTTAAGGAATCATGGGGAATACAATACCCATTTTCTCTCCATATTGATTCAACTCCTGTGTTAGTTAGGTTTACTTTTCTATTGCTTATTGCGAAACTCCACCTTTGGGGATGTAAGTTGGTTAATCACTCAAATTTCATTAATTCAATTCTCTTGAGTCAACGTATTCCCTTATGTTCGCCCTAATCTTGGTTATGTTCTATTTTTTGACAACAACTACTTTATCCTCAAAAAAGAGGTGTAACTTGGGCAACATCAAGATTTTGGTGCCGTTGCCCGGGAATACGGTTAGACTTGGTTAATTCCTAGTGATTTGGGTATTAATCCTTATTTCCCACATTGTATATTTTTTGTTGTTTTTATTTCTTTGCAGGGTGTAGATGTAGTGTATGCCCAACATGCAAAGTCGAGGCAGACCCTTGACTCTGTTTGACCCAGAGATCTATAGAACATTAAGGAGAATGGCCCAAGATAATACCAACAACGCAGCTAATGTAGCTCTAAACAAGAACAAGAATAAGAATGTTGATCATGAGAACCCACCTCCTCTTTAGGACATTGCTCCATAACCACAGGATTTTAATGCTAATGCTTATCAGTGGAATCAATACAAGTTGAATCTTATGGTTATAGAGGTGACTAGATCTATTGTGTTGCCACCACTACTAGCTGACACAAAGTTCATAGTCTTGTATTTGTTGCTTCAGATGCTGCAGAACTGTGGGCTACTTGCAAGCTTACCATTGGAGAATCCTCATAGCCATCTATACAATGTTGCATTCGTCTACAAGAGTGTAATGGGAACACAGAATCTGTCTATGGATGTTGTGGGAATTCGTGTCTCCCAATTGTCTTTTACAGGCAATGCATCACTATGGCTATCTAAGCTCCCGCCGAGTTTTATTACTAGTTGGGCTGAATTGTAGAAGGTCTTTCTGGAGAGGTACTTCCTAAGGTTGAAGAAGATCAAGTTGAAAGACCAGATCAACAACTTTCAGCAACTTTATGCTGACTCAATTAGTACTACATGGGAGCGATTTATTAAGTGCTTAAGGAGTGTCCCAAACCACAAGATCATTGAT
>JAPFFP010010969.1:0-17183 GCA_026153255.1 Solanum medicagineum
ACAACAAACTCATAATTCCAATACCTAGTCTGTAAGGCCGTCTTGGGAATATCACACTCCCCCACATTTATTTGATGATTCCTGGACCGAAGATCAATCTTAGAGAAGTGGCTAGCACTTTGCAATTGGTCAAACAAATCATTAATCCTTGGAAAAAGATACCTATTTTTGATGGTGACCCTATTAAATTGCCGGTAGTCAATACATATTCTAAGAGACCCATCCTTCTTTTTCACAAATAACACAGGTACACCTCAAGGTGATTGACTAGGCCTAATCAAACTATTCTCAACCAAATACCTCAATTGCTACTTTTTACTCCACCACAGCCATACGGTAAGGAGGAAAGAAAGGGGTTGAGTATCGGGGAGGAGGTCTATACCAAAATCTATTTCTCTTTCAGGAGGAACACTGGGATGGTCATTTGGATAGACATCAAGAAACTCATTGACCACTGGAACTGTCTTTATAGGAATGACCTTGGACTCCACATCCCTAACCATCACAAGATGGTAAAGACACCCCTTAGAAATCAACTTACGGTTAATGCAAGAGATGAACCTACCCTTGACCACCACATCATGACTTTCCCACTCGAGGACGGGTTCATTTGGGAATTGGAACTTGACCCTATGGTTTCTATGATCAATAGAGGCATAATACATATGCAACCAATCCATCCTAAGAATTACATCAAAATCAACCATATCCAACTCAACAAGATCACAAGGCAATATTTTATGCAAGACGGAAATGGGACAATTTCTATAGACTTTTCTAGCAACAATTGATGCACCAATAGGAGTAGACACCTCATATGACTTACACAACAATTCGGGTTCAACATGAAAATTTTTGGCAACAAAGGGGGTAACAAAAGATAGAGTGACACCCAAATCAATCAATGCTTACACATCAAAATCAAAGACTTTTAACATGCCGGTAACAACATCAAGAACCTCATCAACCCCTTGCCTCCCATTTAAAGCATAAAAGCAATTGTGCCTTGAGGCACCACCTTGTTAACCACCTTTACCCAAAGGAACCGCATTAGCACCCCGGCCTTGAGGAAGAACATCCCTACCCTTGTTTCAATCACGAGGGCAATCAACCTTTTTGTGACCCACTTCCCCACAACCATAACATGAATTAGTGTCTCTCAAGCATGAGCCCCTATGACCATTACCACATCTTGGACACATCATTAGGAACCATAACACAAACTCCTTGGGCTCTTGAGAAATCATTAGCAAACCCCCTATAATGAGCATGAGAAGACCCTTGGCCTTGGTAGAACTGGCTACTCTTGCGACCTTTGAACTTTACCTCAAAACAGGCCCTCTTGGCTTCATGACTCCTTCTCTTCCTCAATTTCTTCTCCTCCATTTGTTTGGGATAAGTGATCAAATGGGAAAACTCCATGTCACTAATCAACATAGCAGGTCGACATTCATCACTCACCAAGTCAGACACACCCATCATGAACTTGTTCATTCTAGACCTTGAGTCGGCAACCAAGTATGGAGCATATTTTGAGAGTTGGTTGAACTTGAAAGGACCACATCATGGATTCCCTTCTACTCCTTCCATTGATTGTACCATATTTGTGCTACCCTTTGAGTTGATAGGCCTCCAACTCCGCGTTAACCTCCGACCTCATGCTCATGATAGCCAATACCTTGTCGACGTCATTAATGAACTCTTGGGGGGGGGGGATCCTCATCTACCTTAGACCTATAGAATTTTGGGGGATTCATCCTCATAAAGTCTCTCATCCAAGATGTCAGAGTAGGAGCATGAGGGCTTGGGCCCCTTGGTTGGCTTGGTTAGCCACAACTTGTGCAAGCAATGTGAGAGCATCTCGAAGGTCTCAATGAGTCGGTTGCTCCTCGGGAATGCGGTCTCTTCTTCCTCTTGTGTTAGGCATGATCTAGCATAGCAAAGGACAATTGTTAGGGGGAAAACCTCACCTCAACTTCTATAGCACAACATGGAGTAAGAAGAAGGGAAACATTTCCTAAATGCCTCATAGCCTCTAGCTCATAGTTGTGGTGTACAACACAACCATGAACATGACTCTAATTGACACGGTGTGTTGGATGCCGAGGACCATTAAAAACTTAGTGCTATGATACCAAATTTTTCAAGAGGCAAGCCTAAGTCCTAGATATGACACGACGAATGGGGAACTCGAAGGGACCCCAAACAAGCCTCTTAACATATCATCACACATCCTTGGTAACGGAAGCAAGTAAATGTCATAAAAGATTAGCAACAAGGGCAAGGAAACTAAGGGGAAACTTTAATATTATAAACCTCAAGAAACGAGAGAGTCAAGTCAAAAAACAGCTCCAGTACGTAGATAAGAGCGGGGACCAAGACAAAAAACTGGGCTCACCCTCATAGTCAAAGTATACAATAAAGAATGAGAGTAGCAATACATAGCATAAGAAGATAGACCAATGTCCCGGGAATGGAGGACTCAACCACTAGCTTGAGAGATATCCTACTAGCCACGTGAGGAGGAGGATCAAGCGGTACTCAGATTCCTACATAGTGACATCACATAGGCATATAGTATGCATAGCACGTTTTAATGTACTAAGTATGTAGATGCAATGCAATAAGAGATAGGCTTCATAGTAAAAATGCATAGAGATAAGCATTAGATAGCATGATAACAATATGACATGTACGATTAATGCTTAAGTAAAACATGCTTACATAGAATATAATACATGTGTAAGCAGAGACCATAATATATTGGTGGATCATCTCACCCTACCACCCTTAGTGATTGAGGTACCAACCCCATCAATTGGTTGGTGGATTGTCGCACCCTACCACCCTTGGTAACCGAGCTACGAACCCCCGACATGGTTATCAAGGTACAAACCCCTCGATATGGTTGGTGGATCATCTCACCCTACCACCTTTTGTGATTGAGGTACAAACCCCTTAACTAGTTGGTGGATCGTCTCACCCCACCACCCTTGGTGACCGAGGTACAAACTGCTCGACATGGTTACCCGAGCTCTTATCCCCCCCAAGTGAGGCATGGTCAATTTCCAACACTATATAGAAGAATATCATATACATACATTTCTTTCATCATCATATAGTCATTCAACTCATAAGACATGCATTGACCCTTCAATTCCTCAAGAAACCATAACCGAACATTTTATCAAACACTTGGCGGGTGTGTAGTATTAGTGTAAAATCATGCAATTCAAGAGCGGAATGATGCTAGAAAATTCAGTGTAAAATCATTAATAGATACTTGGTAACACCCTCAAGCAATATACATCAAAGCCCTTCATCAAGTATCACAATAGATCTTAGATTCACAGCTCAAAATATGCTAAAACAATCACAATTTTATGAAACCCCAACATAATGTGCAGTGAAATTCATAATGAGTAAGACCTATGAGTAAATCAACTATAAATCATGCAATTTACAGTAAAAGAAAGCTTGAAAATCATAGGTGAAAGGGACCTATGAAAGAAACCCACATACCTTTGCTTTGGAGAATCCTTGTAGAAGATTGGAGATGGAGACTTGAAGCTTAAATGACAATCTTAACATCCGGATGAGTTTTGGGACTTGAAATTAGGAGTGAAATATTTGGCTAAGTGTTTGAGTGAGTATTGGGGAATGTCTTGAATGATATGAAGGTGAAATATGGCTAAGTATAGGAATTTTCACGTTTGGGAGCTTAGGCCCAAGACCCAAAAGCCTTTGACTGAACTTGAAAAACTGCACAAGAATTACACTAGAGCGCACCCCTAGCGCGTCGCACCTGGGATACGAATTGCTCACTGAAAGTTGACATTTTGGAAATCTAAATTTTGATATGGTTGCTCTTAAATTAGGGGTAGAACCTATTCTCCGCTCAATTTTAGCCCTTGAACAAGAATATGAAGTCTTACTTTTGAAATCACGCATGGATTTTGAGATATATGGAAATTATGATTCTGGCCACTTCCGAGGCACATTTTTGGGTACTTTTTGGGGTCATTTCAATAGAGCATCTACCAAAAGTTCATGCGCTATCAGTATTGGTTTTGGAGATAGCTAAATAAATAAAGAGATTGTGTAATAGCTTGCCCGAATCTGTACTGCATGAAGGTGATAATGAAACGGAATCAAGAATGAGTCATTGCAGTTGTTAATCAGCCTTCACATGCACCCATGTATGATGACCCCTACTCTGAGGAGGACACTTATTTTATTTTTGATCAGATGGGGGGTTTCTAAACCAATGCCCAAAGGTCTTATCAAGACTATTCGTGCTAAGATCAAGGAAACCAAGGTCGAAACTTCAACAAAGATGAGCTTTTAGAGACAACTGCTGAGGTTACTATGACAGGAAAAAGGGCTTAAATAGAGAGACAAATTGGGGACACAAAGATGGTTACAAAAATAGTCCTTATGTGCCAGCACATAACCACAACACAGGCGCGAGTAGCTTAAGAGTTAAGAAGACGTTTGACAGCCTGTTGAAGAACGCTGAGACACAGGATGAGACACTAAGTGGGATCAAATCTGATATCTCCAGTATAAATTAGAAAATCAAATCTAATTTTGTTAGCATCAAATAGCTTGAACAATAGTTTGGTTAAGTATTGACTCAACTTAATCAGCATCAAAGGGGTACACTACATAGCAACACAGGTTAAAATCTTAAGAATAAAGGGCAGTGCATAGCGGTTACTACTCTTGGTGGCAAGAGTACCATTGATCCTCCCATGCTAGTTGGGGATGGTGTTCGAGAGGAGACCATTGAGATGAAGGACATGGATACCAGAGATGATCGTGTCAAGGATGGGGTGAGTGTTATTGCAGATGTGCCATGAAGCTAAAGCCCATTCCTAAGACTCCTCCTCTCCCTCAAAGAATTTAAAAAAAGAGGAGGAGGAGGAGGGCAAGTTCGAGCACTTTCTCTCCATACTGAAACAACTCTCCATCAACATCCCTCTTATTGAGGCATTGGAGAAGATGCTTGGGTATGCAAAGTACAAACAAGACCTGGTTACAAAGAAGTGCACTGTGAGTCAGGAGCTCTCCTAAGAGCTTCAACTATGTAGTGCAATTGCAACAAGGTCCTTGGTCCGAAATCGAGAAGATCCCAGTGCTTTTCACATGCCCTGCACTATTGTGGATGTGGAGTTCGCAAGGGCATTATGTGATCTCAGTGCCAATATTAATCTAATTCACCTTGCGGTCTTTAAGAAGATAGGATTGGGAGCCCCTACTCTGATGAGCATGCGATTGTTGATGGCTGATCGCACGGTAAAGAAGCTTGTAGGGATACTTTATGATATGTTTTTCAAGGTGGATAAATTCACATTACCTATAGACTTAGTGATCCTGGATTGTGAGGTTCACTTTGAAGACCCTATCATCTTGGGGAGGCCCTTCCTAGCCACTGGACACACTTTGGTGGACATGGAGAATGGCCAACTCAAGTTCAGGTTAGGAAAAGAAGAGAACATGTTCAACATTTTACAGCATGCAACAAAAGCGGATGAGTTGAAGGTGATCTCTGTTGTTGAGAGTGTTGATGATGCTGAGCCATAGGTCAGACTAGATGTCGACATTTTTGAAGTTTTGTTGATGAACTTTGATAGTGATGGCATCCAAAATTATGAGGAGACAGTGAACATATTGGGGGTATCCTACGCTCTCAGACACCAAACTAAGTTGAATCTAGACTGGAATGATACGACTATCTCTAAGCTGAGCCAACTCAATGGGCTTGATGAATTTTGTTTGAAGGCATATGAGAGCTCAACCTTATACAAACAAAGGATGAATCTGCAACATGATCGTCGCATAGAGAATCGTCAGTTGCACCAGGGGATTTTGTGCTACTGTACAGTTCTAGGCTAAAGTTATTCCCTGGGAAACTCAAATGCAGATGGTTTGGACCCCTTTGAGTAGCACATGTCTTTGATCACAACGCCATTGAGTTGGAGAGAAGAAGTGGAGAAACATTCAAGGTAAATGTACAAAGAGACAAGTCGTACCTTGGAAATGTGGAGGAAATAAAGAGAGTGGAAGAATGGATGCTTGAAGAAGTTTGAGTAATCAAGCTGTCTATGTCCTGCCGCGACAATAAATCAAGCACTACTTGAGAGGCAACCCTAGGTAGACATTAGCACTTAGAGGCCTAGGTATGTCTTTTTGACCCTGGTGCTTTATTTTGTTTCGATTGTGTGCATTGAGGACAATGTACCTCTTTTTTGATGGCGTGTAGATAGTTATGGGCATCAGTGAAGTCTGAGTGGCCTTGGTCCATAAATACCTCAATTTTTGAGTCCTAGGGGTTTTCTTGCCTGTGTTCTTTTTCCCCATGGATATTTATTTTTATTTAAACCAGCATGTTTAGGATATTAGTATTTGTTATGGGTACAAGAAAAATAAGTGATGCCTTAGTTATGAGCTAAAAAGAAAAATAAATTTTAAATACAAGGCAAAAAGGTGAAAAATGAAAAGAAAGCACCCAGAAAAGCTTAAAGTAGGAGAAAAGGAGAATTGAGTGAAAATAATAGTGTTAGTAGGGGAAAAGTGTAGAAAAACACAGCATCAACGAGGGTCGTTAGTCACTATGTTTCCAAAACATCATGCCAAAGCCCCCTGAGCCTATGTTACAAGCCTAAAAAGTCCTAAAGTGATCCTAGTCCAAGTAGTCAAAGGTCTTAGTCATGAGTATAGGGGCAAGCATATGGTATTGGGCATGATACATGAATATATTTTGTGAGAGTGAGTGATTTCTCATAGTCCCAAGATTATGCATGAAAACACCATTTAGAGTGAGATATGCGACTTCTTTCGAAAAGGGCACTTGCATTGCATTGTTTACACTAGATTTATTCAGTGATTGTAGCTTGTTGAAAGTACCTCGCTTGTCATAGTTACATTGTCACATGAAGTGATCTGTGTTGGTTTGTTAGGTAGCTGTCTAATTATGTTTGGAAAAGTGGTGTGGGTATATGTGCTTAAGTATGATGAGATGTATGCCATTAGGTTGAGGTCTGTGTGTTACTGTATTGCTTATATAGATTAAGTCCATCGCTTGAAGACAAGCAATAATTTTAAGTTGAGGGTGTCGATGTGCTATCAAAGTACTATACTATTGATGCTTAAAACTTGGAATTTTATGTGTTCTTAATGCGATGTCAGTAGGTTTGATGTGCTTTTATGTTTGTTTTGTAGGATTTCAGGGTTGGTATTAATTTTGGGAAGAATTTGTAGAAGTTTCTATGACAACCTATACAGAAGTCACGAGACCCTTTACGGGCTGTAGAGTATTCTACGGGATGTGAAGGAGGTTTCATGTACTATTCTCGTGAGGGGTAGATTTCTGAAGTTTGATCTACGAACATGTAGACGAGTCGTGGAACACTTTACGAGTCATAAATCAAGTCTCATACCTTGTTGATCACAAACAAAGGACTCATTCATGTTTCATCAGACTAAACCACCTACGACCGTAGAACGTTTTATGGGCCATAGAGGGGTGTTTTAGGAGTCAAGTCCAGATTTGCAGCAACACAGTATGAAAGCCCGACTATGGGTCATAAATCACTATGCTACTCATAGTACATCTTTTAGAGCGTGCTGATCTAGTTATCTTAATCTTTTTTGGATTTATATTTTAAACATTATAAATAGGTTATTAGGTTATTTTTCTTGAGGAGTTCACATAGTTAGAAGAGTCAGCAAGTTTAGAGTAAGATACAACAGAGAAAAACATGGGAGAGTTGAGAAACACTTGTACACTTTAATTTCATCTTCTAAATCTTGTGATTCTCATTGAAGCTTGGATTTTCTTGTTCTTAATTCAATTGTGCAAGTGCTCTATTATGTTATTCAAATTCATAAGTCTTGCATCTACACAAATCATGAGTATCTACATCCACAACTAGGGTTGTGGGAACCATGAAGAACTAACAAGGTAAAATCAGAATTCATAATTCTTGAAAAGTGTGCATGCATGTTTTAATTAATTCTCTTTGTTTTGCATGTTTTCTAGTGGTCGCCAACATTAGAACTTTCCTAGTGTTACTGACGGGACCAAGGTAGTAAAGAATGGAAAAACAAATTAATTAATACGATCCAATTAATGCTTCTCATCTAATTAACCGAACTGGGTCAAGGAGTCATTACACAGGAACAATAGGTAAGGTTTAGCAATGTCACACTAGGGGGATGGACAAGTAACCTAGTGAAATTCGCCTCTCGCTTGGACCTAAGGGTTTGGTGAACTTAACTTACCATTCTGCATGCTACACACTAGAAATGATTAGGTTATCCGATGATACTAAGTTAGGGAATCATGGGGAACACAATACCCTAGTTTCTCTCCATATTGGTTAAATCATTGTGTTTGTTAGGATTCTTTTTATTTGTTATTACAAACCTCCCTTTCGGGGAGATAAGTTGGTTAATAACGCAAATTGCAAAATTGAATTCTTCTATGTCTACCATATTCCCTTGGGTTCGACCCTAACCTTAGTTAGGTTCTATTTCTTGGCAACAACCGCTTTAACCTCAAAAGGAGGTGTAGCTTAGGCGACATCTACCAAGCAATGAAAATCTAGCCTCAAGAAATGCCAAAATACTCTTAGGAGGAGAAATATCCAACCTAACCAACTGTCTAGCAAACGGCTGAACCTTAAAGGCTAAGGGCATCTCCTCAGCCCTCAAGAATGCTAAACTCCCCATACTAGTAGCCTTTTAGCTCAAATAATCTGCAATTTGGCCTTCCTGGATGATTTAGAATAGAGATACCATAGTCCTTAAGCAACTCCAACCACCTATGCTGTCTCATATTCTAATAAGGTTGAGAAAAGATGTATTTGAGACTCTGGTGATTGGTAAAGATCTCACAATGCACCCCATAAAGATAGTGTCACCATAACTTCAACACAAACAGAACCGCGACCAACTCCAGGACATGGGTAGGGTAGCTTCTCTCATACACCTTCAATTGTCTAGAGGCATATGCTATCATCTTCCCTCCTTGCATTAATACACCACTCAAACCCACACCAAAAACATCAGAATAAACTACAAACGACACTCCTTCCTCAGGTAAAGCAGGAACAAGTGTTGTAGTCAATAAATTCTTGAGCTTTTGAAAGCTTACGTCACACTCATTAATCCACTAAACTCCCATATCCTTCTCAGTCAGCCAAGTCAACCGGGCTACTATAAAAGAGAATCCCTAAACAAATAGTCAGTAATACCCCGCCAAACCAATGAAACTCCGTATCTCAATTATAGAAGTAGGCCTAGCGCACTCACAAATAGCTTACCACTGTCACAACCCAAGGCTGGGGCCTAGATGTGACATGGCAAATACGGAACCCGAAGGAACCCCAATCAAGCTTTCTTAAGCATGTATCACATATCCTTGGTTACAAAGCATAAATAAGTAATAAACACGCAGCAAATAAATTTTGGGGGAAACAAGACTTAGTACTCACACTATAGTGATGTTATGGAAAAGAGGATTAACAAAATAGATAAATCTTAACAAAAGCATGAAAATAAATGGATATTGTTCTGGGAAGTAGAGGACTTACTAATAAAAGATCTTCAGTCGAACCGTCTAGCCACATGGAGGAGGAGGATGGAAAAGAGCTTCAGGTCCTGCATGGTTAGATCATGTAGGAAAAAAGTATGTATTAGTACTTGGAATATACTAAGTATGCAGGGTGCAAATACAACAAGGAACATAATCCATAATTTAACAATATGCATAATCATAAACAATCGATATAAGCTCGGTATGTCATAAGTGGCTAACGCTTAGTTGGAGATGCATGAAGAATCATCAAACTACATGACATCATATACATAGTGGAAAGGAACCATAACCGACATATTAGATCATGTGAGATACTACTTGTAATATCAATATTCACTCCACACCGAACAAGGAGCGGCCTACTTTGCCAAGGTAGACCAAACATTATCCTTACAACAAAGCCATTTGAAAAAGTGCTACCATCTTACCACATAACCTTTTTGATGGTTTTCACATGATATACTTATCTTATGGCATAACCTTTTCAGTAGATTCAATAATTATCCGTACCTTACGACATTGTCTTTTTGGTAGGTTCAAGCCTATATAGGGGAAATGTCATAAGCATATGGTGACACATAGTTTAGGGACATTGGTGACTACCAAGGTCCTCTGAGTGCTAGGTCACAATCCCACAGAATACTTGAAAAAGAGTCATACTAATAGCATGCATAGTCTCAAAGTATCGTAAAATCATTCTTGGAGTATCTCATTAAACATAGCTTATAGTATCAAAGTTAGGGATATACATAATTCTTGTAATTCGTATAATGCTCATGAGCTCATAGCATACTTATCATCCCTCTTGTTAGTCTACATATGATTAATATATCTTTCCGCAAGGCATTCATGAATCATGAACTTGGCATACATCTTTAAATCATTTCATAATGGGTACCTGTACATAAGCTTGAAACCGTGCAATTCATACTAAATGCCATGAAAATCGTATAATAATATCCTTAAACATTATTCACAGTAACCCACCAATAACATGAGAAAACTTTGTTAGGGCACCATTAAACCCTCACATAAAAATCATAGATTTACATGATGTTGCATGATATGATAATGTACAAGGATAACAATCATAAACTACTTCATATTATCATCATATGTATGAGTTCATAAAAATCATCATCTATTACCGTAACTTAAGAAATTACAAAGGAGGAAAGGAATGGTTGAGCTTGTGGAGGAAAGGTTTACACAATCAAAACCCATATACCTTGGTGATTTTAATGGAGGAAAATCAGATTTGGAGATGAAGAAATCCGAAACCCTAGCTTTGCCTTCTTTCTTAAGAGCCTTCAAGAATTGTGGGACTATTTGAGAGAGTTTTAGACTTAGGGATTTTGAGGAATGAATTGAAATGAAGGACTGGAGGGTGTACAAGGTTGGAAAGGGGTTATTTGGGGGTCAAAATGGCATATTATATGCATAAAATATTGGAAAATGACAAAACTGCCCTTTATAAATTGCTGTCAGACAGGACCATAGGACCTCGTTTATGGGTTGTGGTCCAACTTATGGGTTGTAGCTAAGTGGTTCATCTGATAACATTTAGGACCCTCATAAACTTTCTTTGATTCTCAACCTATGAGAGGACATATGACTCGTATGTCATCTTACGGTCCATCTAACAAGTCATATACCAAATTTCAGAAATCATCATTTTCACCAAGTCTGACCTTCAACCAACGAGCACTAGTTAGGCCTGTGGAACTACTTACGGCCCGTTATAGTCATCATAACAACTGACTCTCAGAAAATGTCCAAAACTCATTTCTTGCACTTTTTATTCTTTTCACAGGTGGGCCCTTACAACCACCTTGGCTAGATCTATTATAATACCATACTTTGTCACCCCATGCCCAATAAATGCCACAGACTCAAGCCAATATCACACTTTGAGAACTTTGCGTACAACTTCTCTTACCTCAATCTTTGAGGTACAATCCTCAAGTACTAAACATGATTAGCCTCGCTCTTGGAATAAACAAAGATATCATATATAAACACAATCACGGATATGTCCAAATAGGTCTTGAACACTAGGTTCATCAACACCATAAAGCAGTAGGGGCATTAGTCAGCCGAAAAGACATAACCACTAGCTCAGAGTGCCCATAATGGGTCCTGAAAGCTGTCTTCGGGATGTCAGACTCCCAAACTATCAACTAATGAAAGCCGAACCTCAAATCAATCATGAAGAATATTGAGGCACCTTATAATTAGTCAAAAAGATTATCAATGCTACGCAAAGGTTACTTATTCTTGATGGTCACTTTGTTCAGCTGGTGATAGTCAATACATATACACTTAATGCCATCCTTTTTATTCATAAATAATACAGTATCACCAAGGGAGATACACTCGAATGAATAAATCCCTTCTTTAACAAATCTTCTAATAGTTCCTTCAACTCTTTTAATTCAGTCGGGGCCATCCGATAAGGGGCATAGAAATGGGCTTAATACTTGGCTCCACATCGATAGCAAAGTCAACAACACAATCTAGCAGAACACCAAGTAAATAAGTTGGGAACACATCCATAAACTCTCTAGAAACTCTAGTGGTCTCTAATGATGGTGATTCCTAAGAACTGGCCTGAACAGGAGCCAAATACGCTAAGCATCCCTTCTCTATCAATCGACAGGCATGCATATAAGAAATAACACCCTTAGGATAGGAATTAGGTACTTCTGTCCACAATAACTGAGGCATGTCAGGACAAGATAAGGTCACAGTCTTCGCATGATAATCAAGAATAGCATGATAAGGTGACAGCCAATTCATACCCAATATCACATCAAAGTCAACCATATCTAATAATATTAAATCAACAACAATATCTCTCCCTATAAATATCACAACACAATCCCGATATACCCGATTCACCACTAATGATTCAACTACCAAAGTGAAAAATAAAATAGGCTCGACAAGCATCTCACACATAATATCAATGTCATAAGCAAAATATGTTGACACATAGGAATAAGTAGAGCCTCAATCATATAAAACTAAAATTGAACGGTGGCACACTAGAACTATACCTGTGATAACTACATCAGAGGTCTCTGCCTCGGCTCTATCTAGGACAACATGACAAACTTTATACCAATCATTAGCCTATGGGCCCCTAGCGACTCCACTTATCACAGTACCATGACCTCCCTTGGTACCACTCCTTATGCCCTAATAGGTGTCTCTAGCTACAGGTGTTAGGCTGGATAGGCTAGCTGAGATCCTAAAGTCTGGGCAGGAAATGCATGGTGTAAACAACGATTTATGAATTGCCCAACTTCATCACAAATGTAACAAGCCTTGGGGTCTTGCCCCTAAGATGATTGTGTCGAAGAACCACCACATCTGGACGAACCAAGAGAGCTATCACGACCTGTATAAGTAGATTGGGACCTGTCAACACTGTCAAATACTAGGATGGCCATGTGGGCTGCCCGACTATGATGGCCCTACCTCTGAAACTCCCTATTATGCTGTGGGTGTCTACTAAACTAGCCATGCTAGTGGAACATCTTCCCGCCAGCCTGTCTATCATGCCTAATGCGCTCTATCATATGAGCGTGATCCACTACACTCAGAAATGTGCCTCCAGCCAAAACAAAGGAAGTTGCAGCCTCTTGAACCACTCCCTTGGAAAATTATTGAATTCTCTCAAACTCCATAAGGATATTGGATAAGGCATATCTCGATATTGTATGAAATCTCCCCTTATAGTCTAAAACTCACACAAAACCCTATTGAAATCTGCCAAACTCATCCAAATAGCTATCTCAAAGGTTATATCATATGAACTTCTCCAATAATACCTCTGTGAACTGCTTCTATATCATGGCTGGAGATCCAACAGGTTGGCAAGCCAAAACTAACCTCCATCTCTCCCTAGCTAGGCCGGTGAACTGGTAAGAGGTATAAGCAACTCCATGTGACTTAAGGATGGCCAAATTACATATATGGTCTTTGATACTCTCACAAGAAATCAAAAGCTCTATCACCAGGGGTTCCATCAAACCTTAATAGAGCCAATCATACAAATTACTCAAAACTATTATGCTCAACTGTGGTCATAGCAGAACTAGCAGAGCATGGGGGCATTAAGAATCTGGGTGGTACAATAGGAGGAGCAATAGCCAATCCCTGAAGCTGAGAACCAGAACTCGATCGCGATGTTTGAGACAAGAATATCGAAGTCATAGACGGATCCCTTAAGATCGAGGAAGGACCCACATGAATCATAAATAGCTACAACCGGAGCTATAGAAAGGCTAACTGGCACTCTAAAAGTCAGTACATTAATAAAAACGGGGGCTAGAGGAACTGCTTCCTATCTAGCCAATGCCCACAATAACAACTCCTAAACTGAGGGTGTAGAATCTGCGGCTGAGGGTGGTGGAATAGGATCTGTAGGTCCTTAATACTCATAATCATGCTCTGGAGAAGTTGATCTAGTCTATCTTCTAGGCGGAGTTGCCCCTCTGGCATTTCCTCGGTCCCTGACCCTATCATAATCCCTGCCACGACCTAAAGTGGGAGCCATATCAGCTGATTTGGGGTCTCCCACTGGTCAACAAGATGGATTAGTTGGTATCTGCACAGAAGGAGTAGATTAGACATTTTCAAAGCATGTGATATGAAGAAACATATGAATAGAAGCAAGATATGAAATTTTTTCCTATGAAGTTCCCCCCCAGCCTCCTAAAGATGAGTATGGATGTCTATATACCGATCTGTGAGACTGTACTAGACACTCAGCTCTTGATTCACAAGTCCAACGAACCTAGAGATTGATTCCAAATTTGTCAACCCAGAATCGAATTGCGAATAAGGAAGAATAAAGTAAAGAAAAAACAATCACAACATATCATATGAAAATCCCAATACCTGGAGTCATGAGTACGAGAGCATCTAAAGTAGTACAAAAGAGTAAATACAATTGTATTAAAATAAAGATACAACATTGTCTGATAATATCTAATACAATGTCTGAGTAGAAATCAATAAAGGACATCTCAAAAGATCCAAAGTCTGAGCCTCACTGCTAAGATCTGGATTAACAAACTGTAACTCTGATAGAGTGAGATCAACTACCCTATGTGAGACCCTGTCCTTGATCTTCATGGAGGAAACAACAAAGATGAGTACATCGAAATGTACCCAGTAGGTTAAACCGACTTGGTAATAGAAATCGAACCAGTATGTAATAAGGAAGAATCCTATCACTTGCATCAAAAGGATTAAAAAACAATTAAAATATACATAAAGGTATGATAAGATAACTATAATAACCAATGATACAATGTGATGAAAGTGTGAGTACAATGCATGAGAGTCTCGTCAGGCCATATATCAAGTGCCTCTCAACCTTGCCACTGACTTGTGGTCAAGGGAAAGCATAATATCTCAACCTTGCCACCTATCTATTGTCAACTGTATCACAATATCTCAACCTAGACACCTACCCATGGTCAAGGGATCAAAAATTGCATATCCCTTACCTCCTGCCCGAGTCAAGGGGTAATATAATAAGTGTACAATATCTCAGGTGGAGCCTCTTATCCTTGCCTCCTACCAAGATCAAGGGATGGTGAACAATGCAATGTGAAATAGATGGGTGTCAATGATACAGATCAAGATATATGTATATAGACACATCATGTCATCGTAATAAGAATACTAATACATAAGCCTCATATAATCATAGAGAGTAATATCAAGTGTCAAGTCCGGTATCACAACCATCATCATATCTTAGATTGATATAATTATACCAATAGTATACTGTAATAGTCACACCAGACCTCACCCATCCCAAACTATGCACGGTCAAATATAACAAAAAAACTAGACCTCACTCATCTTGAAATATAGATATGATCCACAAAAACATCCCAAAAATGCCCTCAAATTACAACAAATTTTCCCAAATAGTACCACAAGCCTAATATTATAACAATAATATCCCAAATGCCCTCTAATTACAACAAACTTTCCAAAATAGCACCACAAGCCTAATATTATCACAATAATATCCCAAAATATCTCAAATATTCCAAACTATCTCAATTCACAAGATTTCATCTCAATTTATCAATAGGATCACAATTTACTCAAATTTGAGCGTAATTGGGATCACATTCCCCATCACAATTCTAACATATCAACCATTTACGCAAGAATCAAGCTAGATCTTACAATTACCATAACTCCAATCTATTCCTAAAAGGTTAGCCGAACCTAACTCGATGCTAAAACCACACTCGGACAATGATCACCAAATTAATCAATCACTATAAGAAATAAATATTATGCATCAAGAGATGAATTTTGATGTCCATATTCACATGAATTAGGCTTAGAGAAAAAATGGAAAAATTTGAGCTAAAATTTAAAGTTCTGGAATATAAACATTGACTTCAAAATCTAGTTGTACACAAAAAATAGAGTTCGTGGGTGAAAATCCCATTAAAATTGACTTCAAATTGAAGGAGAAATTATTATTTAAAGTTTTGAGATCATAAATTAAAAATGTTTAATTTTAGACATTCAAAATAATGAAATTCAAGAAAAATTCAAGATATAAATCATGGAAATTGATTATAAAGAGGTTAGTAACACTTATCCAACGATATTCTTTGAAATCGCTCTTCAACAATTACCCAAAATACTTGAAATGTTTGAAATAGGAGTTAAAATGGCATTTCTCGGATGTATCACTATTTAGGTAATAAATACACTCTACAAATGTGAGATGGGACCTGTGAACGCGGAGGAGAATGTCAAGAAATACTCTGCGAATGCGGAGAAGTACACAGATTGTTCTCTGTGAATGCGGCGATCCTTGTCGTAAATGCGGAGTATGAACAGGACAAGCCTTCGTGAACATGGAGGCACAGGCCCGATAAGGGAGTGGAGGCATAGCTACGCCAATTTCACTTGCACCAACAATGGTCAAATAACTTCCAAACTCAGAATAAACCCTCAAAACTCATCCAAAAAAGGAATTACAAAAACCAAATACGTATCCTTACCAGAAACAATGATCTGGACTCATCAGAAATTGATTTCAAGTCCTCCTCACCACAATTACCTATAAAACTCATATTAACAGGTTTAAAACTCAAAATACCAAAACTGTCATGACCCGAACCTAGGGTCTAGATATGACACGGTAAATGGGGAACCCGAAGGGACCTCAAACAAGCCTCTTAGCATATCATTACACATCCTTGGTCGCAGAAGCAATTAAACATCAACAAGAGAACATAAATTAAGGACAAAAAGGGATAAGGGAGACTTTCATACTTAAAACATACAAGAGCCAAGAGAGTCAATGCTCAAAGTATCATTACATAACTTTCCAAGAACACCTCTAAACATAGAATTGAGCGGGGACCAAGACATTTTTCTAGGCACACCCTCATAGTCAAAAGCATACAATAAAAGAAAGTGAGACTTTGCATAACATAAGAGAAAAAGATATCGTCCTTGGAGTTTAGGACTCACCAAACTTGCTTCAAAGATAGCACTAGACAGTTGGAGGTGATCAAGAGGA
>JAPFFP010011009.1:0-17178 GCA_026153255.1 Solanum medicagineum
ATATTCAGTGTTGTAGCTGTAGAACAGAATGACGTTCGCCCTTACTTTGACTTTCTGAGAAGGACTTAAGTAGCTAACCTTCATTTCTTTGTCTTTTGTTCTTATCTTCTAATTTTCTAAAAATAGATAAAGAGTTTTTTACCGATTATCGAAAGATTCGTTCGAATCCGACCCAACATGAATTTTTAGCTAAAATGGTTTTTCGGGAGATAGAGAAAGATACAAAACTCTATTATCTATATTTAAATTTCAAATTATATAGGGGAGATCATCAGGAAACACCTAAGAAAACTCATTTACAATAGAGACTGACTCACAAGTAGTTGGTTCAACATCATCAAACTTAACTCTCAAAAGGTGGTAAATACAACCTTTGGAAATCAGCTTCCTAGATCTAAGATAAGAAATGAATTTGCCCTTAGGGGCAACAGGACTCCATCGCCAATCTAAAATAGGCTCATTAGGAAATTGGAACTTAAAAATCTGAGTTCTAAAATCAACAGAAGCATAACAGGTGTGAAGCCAATCCATGCCCATTATTACATCAAAATCAACCATCTCTAACTCTATCAAGTCAACTAAGGTGTCTCTATGATAGATAGACACTAACAATACCTGTAGACTCTCTCAGCTAAGATAGACTCACTAGTAGGAGTAGAAACAGCAAAAGGTTCAAGCAAACACTCTGGAAGAACCCTAAACTTATTAGTCACAAAAGACAAGGTAGCACTCGAATCAATTAATGCAGAGCAATCAAAGGTAAAGACTCGAAGCATACCCATAACCACGTCTGGTGAAGCCTCCTGGTCCTGTTGATTATCCATAGCATAAAGGTTGTTTGTCCTGGCTCTTGTACCAGTCGTAGCACCTCTCTGTTGATTACCCACTGTAGGGGCTGCGGATGATTGGGGTCTACTGCTCCCCTCACCTCGCCTCCTCTTTGGACACTCAAAACTGAAGTAACCAGCCTGTCCGCATAAATAACAAATATCCTTGCCAACATGACATTCACCTAGATGAAGTTTACCGCACTTGCCACACGATGGCTTTCCCTCAGTGCCTTGGCCTTAGGTCACACTGGCTTGAGACAGAGCCCCCGGAGCCTTAAAATTCTGGTAACCATGAGTTTTCTTATCATACTTGTTTGGATGAACGGGCATACTCGCTACAGACTATGCAAGATGAGATGATCTCCTCTGAAAGTAGGACTTGTCGCCCTTACTCTAACTCTACGGGCTAGGCTCATGTCCCGCTGATTTCGCCTCCCTACTCATCTGCTCTTCTCTATCTTTCTTCTTGTCCTCCTCTGTTTGCTGGGCATACACCATAACTCTGGTGCTATCCATGTCCGGAAATAGTAAGGCTTCGTTACACTCTTTCTGCACATGTATACCCAAACCAGATACAAACTTCCTCATCTTTGCCGTCATGTCTTTCACCATCTCTAGAGCATACCTGGACAGCTTAATCAACTTGAGGTTGTACTCTTTCACGGTTATCCCTCCCCATCTCAGATTCACAAACTGATCCACCTTCGCCTCCTTCAACTCTTGAGGAAAGAAGTGGTCAAGAAAGGTTGTCTCAAACTCCTCCCAGGCTATAGGCTCCGCACTCCCACCTCTACTCTCCTCCATTGATTGTACCACACATTGGCAACATCCTTCAGCTGGTAGGAGGCAAGCTCGACTCCCTCAATCTCATCAGCATGCATAGCCTTCAGAACCTTATATATCTCATCGATGAATTCTATGGGTCCTCTTCCACCTTTAACCCCGTATACACTGGCAGTTTCATCCTCAAAAGGTCTTTGAGTCAGGTTGCAGCTGGGGCTCCTATGAGCTAGAGCTAAGACCTTGGGAACCCTAACTATTTCCCCAGGAGGCCACCAGTTATATCACCATGGCGATGGCACCCCTAAATTTTGCCTCAATAGTAGGAGCTGTTTGGGGCTGAGCAGGGGGCGCCTGCGGGACCTCAATAGTCCTAGCGAGCATCCCATTTCCTAACTTCGGGCAGAACTGGGGCCTCGGGTTGGGCATTATCAGCAGCTGAGGCTGGGGCATATCTCTGTGTGGTTGTTCTCTTGGCGGCATTTTCTATAAATGTATAACGTACGAGATAAAATGAGATTTCCATAAAGTTAAGCTCTATCGCACGAATCCATATCACAAAAGAAGGGTAACACTCCCTAATGTCCTATAGCCTCCTTCTTATGAAGTGTGGCGCACAACACACCTATAAATAAGACTCTACTAGACATGGCTTCTTAGACTCCCTAGGACACTTAAACACTGTGCTCTGATACCAAGTATGTCAGGCCTCGGAAGGGTACCCTAGACGTAACTTACACTCGGAGACTATTGCTCATCCCCAAGTGGACCACCTAGTCTCATCAGCATTCGTTCAATAAACTTATATGCGGAAGACATAAAGAGGATAATAGTCTATCAGTGGGCTATGATAATCACCATCATATATAAAGAACAAAAAAAGTATCTCAACAGAAAAGAAATAGAAAAAAATCAATCCCGACATCAACAATCAGCTATCTATGTCTACGAAGCCTCTATAACTATCAGTTGGGAAGGTACCATAATAGGTCATGGCTATCACAATCAAAGAAAATAACTCATAATAAAACTGGAAGGATAAACATGTCCTCCGAAAACAAGGAGGACTCACCAAGTCTCTGTCTGGGGATCAGCGAACCTCAACAATTAGCCTACCAAAGTCCTCTGTCTACAGTATCTGCATCATAAAATGATGCAGCGCAAAAGGGGCGTTAGTACGTGGAATGGACTGTATGTAAAATGGGCTAAAGTAAGCAACATACAACATCAATAGCTCCTTAATCACTCACCCTCAACTTAGCGTACGAAACGATCTCTATCACATTACTATCCATCGAGACATCATACTATCGCCTCAACCTCAGAGTACTATCAATGAACCTATCTGGGAGTTTCTATAACCGACAACCACCACCTATGAGTCGATCATGATACAAAAAAAGATATCGTTGCCATATCCATCCAGTACCTTGTCGGGTTATAGGATGATTCTATCGGGGATCCCAAAAGAAGTCTATCAAGCCCTCTGCGGCGTAAAGGAAACATCCGCTTTCACAGTCCAATCCTCTCCTACGCTGGCCACATACTTAATGAGTGCCAGCGGGACTCACTCTTACCCATTTCGATGCTAACACTCCTCCCAGGTGTCAACATGCTCATAAGTCTGTCAATACATCAAGGATTTCCATCACTTAGTCCCTACGGGCAAGAACACTCAGCTCATCTCATCATCTATCAACTCAAAGAGTAAGATTATTCCTTCAAAACTAAGATTCAGTCTCATTAGGCTCTAAGAACACTAATTTAATCAGTTTCATTCGTAAGTAATCTCATCTCAGGGCTCAGACACCAACCACCAGCATATTCAGACAATCAAGGCTCTAGATATTACCCTTAAGTTCATTCCAAAAGTAATCAACAAATGGAATCATCCAAATTAGTAATACAATCTTTACAGTAATACATGCAAATAGTAAATACAAGTATGAGGACCATCAATTCAAGACAATACATAGACATTAAAGAAAATTCTTGAGAAAGTTTCAAGAAATCACATCTCTAGAATGATCAACTATCAATCTCTAGTTTACTACATCTATTGGGGCACATGGGAGAACAATCCCATCCCATTTTTTTGGTAGCCTTTATATACCTGGGTTGAAGAGTTATCAAGTTTCCTTCAAGAACTTTCACCCAAATTTAGAACCCTTCATTTTCTGTTCTTCTTCTCTGAGAAATCCTCATGTAGAAAACTTAGAACAATAATGGGTTTTTGAACCCTTTTCGTACGAAATCAATGTTAAAAACACATTTTGGGAATTAAAAATTGGTTCGGAATGAACAAAATACACTACCCGAAATTTAAAAGGAAAATTTTAAAAATGGTACACTGGTCTACGACGCGCCATGAGCGCAGACCAGTGTATTTTCACGATTTACTGTAAAGTTTAACTCCCGTCGAAATTTTAAAAAAAATGCAAGTGCATCTCTATGGACCCAGTTGCTCTTAAATCAGGTCGAGACCATTTTCTCACTCAATTTTTCACGCTGATCGCAAATCCGGCCTCAGATTTCCCATCGGAGGTTTGGAAGACGTGTTGCGTGCATGTTACATTTTAGGGGTGTTTTGGTAATTTTCATGGGTATTACAAAATCGGACTACACAAGTCCCAAAATATGCTCATGAACCCTGAAAGTGTCACAAATACCATCATTTTACCATACCATTCCTCAAATAATATTACAAGACTCATATTATCACAATAACATCTAGAATATCTCCAATCTCAAATTTACAACTCAATTTACCAACAGAGTCACAATTTACTCCAACTTCAATATAATCGATATCACATTTTCACCAAGATAGTATCATATCAATCCAAATATTCATGAAACATCCTAAATCTTACAAGCATCATATGAACATACCCAATAACTCAAATTTAGTCCCAAAGAGTTAGCCGAACCTTCCTCGATGCTGAAACTACACTTCGATCAAGCTTTCGACCAACTCAAGCCTCCAAACGATTGCAAAACCAACCAACCAATATCAAAAATAGATATTATACATCAAAAAAAGAATTTTGATACCCATATTGGCACGAATTAGGCTTGGGGATAAAATGATCAAAATTAGGGCTAAATTTTAAAGTTTCAGAATCTAGATATTGACTCAAAATTATGATTCTGCACGAGAAAAGAAGTTCGTGGGTGAAAGTTTCTACTAAAATTGAGTTCAAATTGAGAGAGAAATCAACATTTCAAGTTTCCAATTCAAAGCCATAAAAATCCCAATTTTAATCATCCAAAATCATGAAATTCAAAAAAAAAATCAAGATAAAAGGAGTGAATATTAATTAATTTGAAGAAAGAAACACTTATCCAAGAGTTTTTCACAAAAAGTCTCATCAAAATTGCCTCAAGAAAGCTTGTTATATTGAAAATGATGTAAAAATAGTGTTTCACGAAATTAAAATTGTTCAAGTATAAATACTACTCCATGAACATGAGAAAGAGTCAGTGAATGCGGAGCATTAAGACCAGCAAGCCTCCGTGAACGCGGCAACCACCTCTGCGAACACGGAGATCAACAGGGTTACCCTTCGGGAATGCGGAGTTCAAACAAGTTAACCCTCCACGAACGCTGGAAAAAAGCCATATGCACAGTGTTAAGTGCCTTGCATGAGATACAGCAAAACATAGCTATGGAAATACTCAGAACAGACCCTTGGGGTCCATTTGAAAACTAAAATGTACAAACTAGACATGTATTCATACCACAAACGGCGATTTAAACTCAATAGAATTATCAAAATTTGATTCGGAGGTCTTCTTGACATATCCAGTAAAACGTGATAAAAGTAGTTTACAACTCAAAATACCAAAACTACCCTTGAAAACTCCAAAAATAACAACAACGAGACCATTTCTAGTGTTAGTTTTACCAACAGGAAGTACTGCTACTTTCAATTTAGATTTTGCCACGACCAAAGCCTAAGGCCTATATGTGACACAGTGAATGAGGAAACCAAAGGAACCCCAAACAAGCCTCTTAACTTGTCATACACATCATTGGTCGCGGAAGCATATAAAAGGCATAAAGAATAAGAATAAGGGGCAAAGAGAATAAGGGGAAGCACTTGTGTATCATCATAATCAAGAGAGAAAGAGTCAAAGCTCATATTATTGATACATAACATGTCCGAGAAACACCTCTACTATATAGATAAGAGCGGGGGCTAAGACAAAGCAATCGGGCTCACCCTCATAGTCAAAGTAGAACATAAAGAAGAGTGTCTCAATACATAATAAGAGAAATATAGATAAACGTCCCCGAAATGGAGGACTCACCAACTAGCTTGAGTACTACTGAACTAACCACGTGGAGGAGGAGGATGATCAACTTGGGCACCGGTCCCTACATAGTGATATCATGTAGGCAAGCGTATGCATTAGTGCATTTGAATATACTAAGTATATAGGATGCAATGCAACAAGTGATTGGCATCACCATCAAAATGCATAACAATAGGCAATACGCATAATGTAACAATATGGAAAGTATGACCAATGCTCAAGTAAAACATGCTCAAGTAACTCATGCTCATATAGGATATCATATGTGTAGAAGAGACCAACCTAGATTTTCCAAAGTACAAACCCCTTGGTAGGTTGATGATAATCGCACCCATCACCCGAGTGTGTGAGGTACAAACCCCTCAACTAAGTTGATGATGATCTCACCCATCAACCTGGTGTGCGAGGTACTAACCCCTCATCTAGGTTACCCAGGCAATCGGGCATGGTCTAATGCAATACTTTATACAGTATATATCATATCTACAAGTTGTTTTCATCATCATAATACCAATCACATCATAACATCAATCACATCATATCTCAAGCTTTGGACCTTCAATTCCTCAAGAAACCATAACCAAACATTTTATCAAACACTTGGCGAGTGTGAAATGGTAGCATAAAACCATGGAATACAGAGATGGAATCATACAAGAAAATCCATTGTAAAACCATCAATTAACACCTTGCAACACCCTCAAACAATATACATCAAAACCCCTCATCAAATCTTATAATGGATGTAACATTTATAGCTCAAAACATAGCAAAACAGTCACAACTTTACATAGCTTTAAAGTAGTTCATAGACATATTCATACTATTAAACCCATTTATAAAATCAACTTTAAATCATGCAATTTGAGTAAAAAGAAGATTAGGGCACCATGGGTGGAAGGAACCAATGGTTAAAACCCACATACCTTAGCTTGGAGAAACTCTTTGCCAAGATTGAAAATGGATGCTTGAAGCTTGAAGGAATTCCTTAGATCCGGAAGAGGTTTTGCGACTTGAATTTAGGAGTGAAAAACTATGGCAAAGTGTTTTAGTGAGTATTGGGGAATGTTTAGGATGATATGAGGGTGTAATGTGGCTAAGTATAGGTAAATACACGTTTGGGAACACTTAGGCCCAAGACTTCAAAGTCTTGGACCGCAAGAACATAACTAGGTAGAAAACATGTATGTCCACGTAACGGACAAGACGCGAAATCCATTTTCTTCATTGTCAGAAAAGAGGCACAAATAGCTCTCTGGAATTTGACATTTGAAAAATCAAAATTGCTAATCTTTTGCTCTAAAATCGGGGTTAGACCCTTTTTTTCCTAATTTTGACCCCCTGAACAAGAATATGAAGTCGAATTTTTGATATCATACACGAAATTTGAGATATATGAAAATTACAATTCTAGACACTTTTAAGGTATATTTTCAGGCACTTTTTGGGTTCGTTTCAGACTCGAGCTTCCAAACTCCAAGTGTTGACCAAAGTTAAACAATGGCACTAGAAATAAATGAAAATGCAACTTTGGGTCCAAATCTCTTTTTTAATATCAAATTCAGTTTTTTAACTTCTCCGAGACCAAATTCAATATTCCAGAGTTAATGGAATCAACGGACTTCTGACCTGACACTTGAAACTCATAATGGTTCAAAAACTCACTTTTTAACAACTTAAGCTTTCAAAAATGTCAAAACTCATATCTTTCAGTTTTAAAACACCATATCATAGTTCTAACAATACAAATAGTTTCAAATAAGACCAAAGCAACTTACAAAAAGGCAATATAGTAATTTTCATAGACAAGCTAAAATATAACCAGCAAGGTCATTACAGTACAAGCCTCTAATATATCAAAAAGAAAAAATGATACAAGTCTCAATAGTCTTGTCTCTCAAATATAACAAAGCTAGTAACTTATCTAACAGTCTTTAAGGTATGCTGGAACAATAAGACACTACCTCTCAGCTTTCAAAAGCACGATCCAAAAGTAGATGAAGAACTGAGCAGGATCGGGCTAACAACCTACACAGATGTGTAGAAAAACAAGGGTGAGTACCAAGATACCCAACCAACAGACCTAATCATAGGTAGAGAATAATGAACTAAGTACTTCTATCCCAATCTCATATCCCTAGACTACAAAAACTGCACACAGGAAAAGTTAGCATACATAACATAGATAATATCGACATTTACAATCTCATATCATAATGTCTCAATAGTCCAATCTTCATAATATACAAGGGTCAGTTCATTCATCAAATGTCACAGCTTTTCAATAGTTTAATCTTGATCTAACCTTTGAGAAAAATTAAAAAAAATTCTCTCTCTAGGCGATAGGTTCTCTCAAAACCCTAAACACATGAATTCTTGTCGCTGTGCTCTGATGGCCACTCCGGCCACTGCGCAGCCATCAATGATGGATGCTCAGGTAATAGAAAATGTTTCTAGTCCAGCCGTGATGTATGCGGTGGTGGTTCAACCAACTACTGAGCGAAAAGTACCAGTTCCGAGGAAATAAATTACATACTTGCAGGGAGAAAGAAGAATTATATGGGAGGAGGAAGAAGTATCATAAATTATCTTGAATGAGTATTTGCAATATGCAGTTATCAGAAATGTAAATAATATAGAAAAGAGTGAGAAAATTAAATTGAGAGATTTTTGTTTTTTTTAGAGATGCTTAACAAGTGAGAATGACCCACCTATATATACAAGTCCTTAAGGGTCATTTCTAGTCGTTTATGGCCGTTGCTACAGTGCCCCGACCGTTGCTACAGTGCCTATAGACGTTGCTACAGTACTGCTACAGTACTATTCTAACACTATTCTAACACTCCCCCTCAAGCTGGAGCATATATACCATATGCACCAAGCTTGTTACAAATATATTCTATCCGAGGATCCTTTAATGATTTGGTAAAAACATCTGCAAGCTGATCATTGGAGTTAACAAATTCTGTTATGATAGCACCTTTAACCAACTTTTCTCTAATAAAATAACAGTCAATCTTAATATGTTTAATCCTCTAATGGAATACTAGGTTGGAAGCAATATGTAAAGCAGCCTGGTTGTCACATACAAGCTTCATAGGTGACACCTCACAGAACTTGAGTTCCTGTAAAAGTTGCTTGAGCCATATGAGTTCACAAGTTGCATTGGCCATGGCTCGATACTCTACTTCTGCACTAGACCGAGCCACCACATTCTGTTTCTTACTCTTCTAAGAGATCATATTTCCTCCGATAAGAACACAATATCCAGAAGTAGACCTGCGATCAGAGGGAGATCCTGCCCAGTCTGCATCTGCATAACAATGAATATCCATGTGTCCCTTGTCCTCATATAATAATCCTTTACTTGGCGCTTTTTTGATATATCTTAAGATTCGAACAATAGCATCCTAGTGAGAATCACACGGAGAATTGAGAAACTGACTTACTACACTGACAGCGAAGGCAATTCTGGACAAGTTACCGTGAGATAGTTCAACTTGCCGACCAGTCTTTGATACCTTTCAGGATCTGCAAGAAGCTCCCCCTGTCATGGTAGGAGTTTGACGTTTGGATCCATTGGGTTGTCAACAGGTTTACAATCTATCATGCCAGTTTCTTCTAAGATATCCAGGGCATATTTTCGTTGAGAAATTGAAATTCTGATTCTTGATTGTGCAACTTCGATTCCCAAGAAATATCTAAGGTTTCCTATGTCTTTAGTCTGAAAGAACTTGAAGAGATGTTCCTTCAATTTCTGAATGCCAATCTGATCACTCTCAGTGATAACAATGTCATCCACATAAACAACCAAATAGATACATTGTGAATGGAGGTGTAAATAGAAAACAGAATGATCAGCTTCATTACGGGTAAGTCCAAAGGCTTGGACCACTGTACTAAATCTGCCAAACCACGCACGTGGGGATTATTTTAGTCCATAGAAAGATTTCTTCAGTTTACAGACGACACCAGACTCCCCTTGAGCAATAAAACCTGGTGGTTGCTCCATATGAACTTCCTCTTGTAAATCACCATGAAGGCATTTTTAATATCTAGCTGATGAAGGGGCCAATGACGTATGGAAGCCATTGAGAGAAAGAGTCGAACAGATACCATCTTAGCCACTGGAGAGAACGTATCACCATAGTCCAATCCATATATCTGGGTATACCTTTTGGCAACCAAACAGGCTTTTAATCAATCGATCTTGCCATCATGACCCACTTTAGGTGTGAATATCCAATGACAACCAACGGCGGTCTTTCCCGGTGGGAGAGGTACCAAATCCAATGTTCCATTGGAATGTAATGCCTCCATATCATCAAGCATGGCTTGGCGCCAACAAGGATGGGACATGGCTTCACGAACTGTTTTAAGTACAGAGACAGAGGAAAGACTCGAAACAAAAGCACTGTGTGCTGAGGATAAATGATCATAACACAAAAAATTGTAAATAGGATGAGGATTACGAGTAGAGCATGTACCTTTCCGAATGGCAATGGGGAAACTGTCTAGTGCAGGATCGGAGGCAAGACGAACCACTGGCAACGAAGGTGAGTCAGCGGAGTCTGGTTCGGGAGAGGGCTCAGAGTCGATCGTAGGTTGAACAGTTTGTGAATGAGTGAGGGATGGATCCAAAGATGGATTAGATGATTCTACAGAGGTTGATGACTCATATAGATGTGGAGTAGGCAATGGCAGAGAAGGAAAAGGTATAGGCAAGTCTTTGTCTAAGTTTTGAGAATTGCACTGATCAACCGAATAAAAGGGTTGTTGCTTAAAGAAAGTGACATCAGCAGACATAGAGTAACGGTTTAACTCAGGAGAGAAGCACCTATAGCCTTTTTGTAACCTAGAGTACCCTAGAAAAATACACTTCAAAGATTTTGCAGCAAGTTTATTTTGTCCAGGAGAAAAAGGATGTACAAAACAAACACATCCAAAAACACGAAGAGGAACAGAATACAAGGGTTGTCTAATGTTCAAAATGGAGAATGGTATTTGGTTTTGCAAGACAGAGGAAGGCATACGATTAATGAGATGTCATGCAGTAAGTACAGCTTCTCCCCAAAATTTGGTCGGAAGATTAGCATGCAAGAGCAAAGTCCGTGCAATTTCAATGAGATGTTTATTTTTATGCTCAGCGACACCATGTTGTTGAGGTGTGTATGGGTAAGATGATTGATGGAGGATGCCATTAGCAAACATATATGTAGAAATTTGGGAAGAAAAATACTCAGTTGCATTATCACTGCGCAAGGTACAAATAGAATGTCCAAATTGTGCTTTTATCTCATTGACAAATGATTGAAAGATAGAGAACAATTCAGAACGACTCTTCATGAGATACACGCAAGTACAACGAGAGAAATCACCAATAAAGGTGACAAAATAGGAAAATCCTAAAGGAGAACTGATCCGGCTAGGTCCTCACACATCGAAGTGCACAAGGTAAAAAGGAGTCGCAGCCTTATTATTATCACGAAGAGAAAAAGGACTACGAGTATGTTTACTACGTTGACATGACTCACAATTAAGACTAGACAAGGATGACAAACTAGGGACTAACTGTTTTAGCTTGGATAGGCTAGGATGACCAAGATGTGAGTGGAGAATATCTGGAGAGGTACTGTTGGCACAGGCTACTGGTGAACAAGGCACAGAAAGATGGTAATGGCCTCGTGACTCATGTCCAATACCAACCGTCCGTCCCGTACCCAGATCCTGTACATAAACAGAAGAAGGAGAATAATTTACCGAACACTGTAGTTCTCTAGTAAGTTGACTGACAGAAAGCAAATTGTATGGGCTACTAGGAACATAAAGAACTGAATTTAAAGAAAGAGAGGGGATAGGTGAGGCTTTCCCTATCCCTTGAACTGGCCTTTTGGTTCCATCAGCAATGGTAATGGCTGGTAGATGATTAGAAAATGTAAGGGTAGAGAAAAGATTTTTATTACCACATATGTGATCGGTGGCACCAGAATCCACAATCCAAGGCCCAAGAGAAGGATGTCGAGCAATACAAGCCATGGGGTTACCAATAGATTGTTGAAAATTCTAAAAAGCCTTGAACTTCAGAAATTCCTCATAATCAGTGTTAGATAAGATCAATGGTCATGATGATGAAGAAGCACCGGGAATAGTGGAAACATCGGCTATAGAAGACATATTGAAGGTTTCAAGTAAAAAAAAATTAGATACAAATTGGAATTCTTAGAAACAAATACCAGGAATGAGAACAGTGTATAAAATAGATCAGTTCTAGAATTTCTGACGGCGACAGCGGTGCGTGACAGCAGTAGTGATGTTGGAACTAGTTAGGCAGGTCGGTCTCGAGGAGAGCAATCCAATGACGCCGAAATGGTGAACACCATGATGGGGTTAGTTTTGACAAATGATAACACGTTGGTGGTCAACCAGTGGCGTTAGTGTAGGAGATTTGACCGAAAAAAAGGGAAGAAAATGGGTTTTGATACCGCTGGACAAGGATACTCAGCAGTAACTTATAATTTTCTCACTGGAAGATCTGATACCATGTGAGAAATAGAGAAAAGAGTGAGAAAATTAAATTGAGAGATTTTTGTTTTTTTTAGAGATGCTTAATAATTGAGAATGACTCTCCTATATATACAAGTCCTTAAGTGCCATTTCTAGCTGTTTATGGCCGTTGCTACAGTGCCTACTACAGTGCCCCGACCGTTGCCACAGTGCCTATAGCCGTTGCTACAGTACTATTCTAACACTATTCTAACAAGAAAATTTTCTTATGGATGGTCGGATATTAATGAACTAAGAAGAATTTTGCCGAAACAATGTGAACTCAAAAGTGAATGTTCAGTAGGATATTTGAGTAAAAGGAATATCCTGATATGAGTTTCTTGTATTAAGGATTATGTACACCTATTATCAAAGCCAATTTTCTACATTGAGTATAAAAATTAAAATTATCTGATCTGAACCCTGAAGTAGGATCTGTTGTTTGATCCAAAAGAAGAAACTACAATTGCAATAGCCTGGATATCATTACTGTCTCTACCACCAAATTATTTTGGTAAAGAGACAATTTTTTTCCTTGGAGCAGCAGTGGGCAAACCCTTGCAGGTCGACACGGCCACCACAAACAAGACAAGGCCTAGTTGTGCAAGGGTTAAACGAGGTAGATCTTCTTGTAGAATTTCCTAAACGTATTAATATTGGAGTCAGAAACAAAACAACTGGAGAAATCAAGGAGAAGTGAATTACATTAAATATGACTATATGCCTAAATATTGCAAGAAGTACAAGCTTCAAGGACATGATGAGAACGACTGCTATATCATCCATCCAAAATTATATCCAAAGCAAGAGAAGGAAGTTGAGAAAAAATAGAAGATGAAAGAAAATACAAATAAGGAAATAGTGGCTCAAATTAGAATTTCAAGAATAAAGAACTAAAGGAGGTGATTCTAAAGGAAGAAATGATAGAAGGATTATAACACAACAATGGAATGCTAGGACAAACAAGAAGGAAGGAGATAATGCTATTGACAACAAATTTGGTATGCCAGAAGTGAAGGATAATGAAAACAAGATTGACGTAAAAACTAACTTAAATAAGGAAGTGTGAAACGTGAAAAGTATTGGTAATAAAAAACATGGGTGATGGAGACTTTTAAGGACCCACCAAAGGATAAGAACATTAACGAGGAAGGTTTGGAGAAACAGGATGGCAAAGATATTTTAACAACTAGAGATTCCGCTAGTTGTTCCAAAACTGATTCACACAATACTAAACGTTTAGAGGCTAAGGATGATAAGGATGAGAGATTAGAAGTAAAGGAAACTAGTATGATTAATCCAGAGGTCATATTAGATTCTATACAGATTGTATTTGAAAAGGGGAACAATGACACCTAAAATACAAAGATTAATAAGCAAGAAGATGAAAATATATCGCAAATAGTCAAAGAGGTCACAAAAGCTGCAATTTGTCACCAAGACATAATAAGGAATTACACAATTCTACTAGAAGGGGCAACACAACAAGAAAAAAAGTAAGCTAAATCACTACAAGGAGTAATTCAGCCAGATCATCACCCTCTAAATGACGGATAAGATCTTGTAACTCTAGAAGATATTGCTATGGTGAAAGAGACTCACTTGGATATTAATTATTCTGTGTAAAATAAATAGGAATTGAAAGAGGCTAAAGAAACTCTCAAACAATACTACAAAGAATAAAGATACAATGGTTTAAAGGAGATAGAAACACTAAATTCCTCCACTCCTTTGTTAAAGGAAGAAGAATACAATTAAGAATCAATGAGATTAAAATGACATAGGAGAATTTTTCCACAACACCAAGATGATTGGGGAAGAGGCTATCAAAACCTTCTAGAAGCAATTTACTGAGGAGAATAAAAATGATGAGTACTCAATGCTGAAAATAATTCCAAAAATCATAACAGAGCAGAACCAGTAGATGACCAGACCCCTTACACATGATGAATCAAAGATGTTGTTTTCAACATGAACAGAGACAGTACAAGTGGTTCTGATGGTTATTCTGGTCAGATGATCAACTTAACAAAAAGTTCTCTATTCTTGCATGATAAAGTCCCAACTGGAGTTTCTCAAAAAATTAAACACATTACTGGAATCGCCCAAGAAAATTTTCCATTCACATAGGATATCCAGTCTTTTATAGGAGAAAGGGGATTATGTATTTGAGGAGTTGCTTTGAAAGGAGATTAATAAAGTAATAAGATGGAAGAATTGATTGCTGACACTTGGGGGAAGATATATTTTAATTATGCATGTCTTGCAATCTATATCAATATATTTGTTATCAGCCATGAATCCTCCAAAAGGTGTGCTTGAACAGTTACAGAAAAAATTTGCAAAATTCTTCTGGGAAGAGCTATGAAGTCAAAGGAAAACATTGGGTTGCTTGAGAGAAATTATGCTACCACAAAGAGGAGGATGGGTTGAACTTTAGGTCACTACATGATGTATCAACTACTTTATTTTCTAAACTATGGTGGACCTTTAGGACCTCAACGAACTCTTTGTAGAGTAAATTCATGTGGAGCAACTATTGTAAGAGGTGGCATCCAACTATGGCTAATGGTACAAGGGGTTCCTATGTATGGAAGAGACTTATTAGAATTAGTGAAGAAGTTGAGCATAACATATGGTGGCAAATCAAGACAGGAGAAGCTAGTTTCTAGTATGACAATTGGACAAAGTTGGGTGCATTATATTACGTTTTTAAAAGAGTGGTTGTGGCGAAAAGGAAATTGAGGTTAAGCAGTTTATTGTAAATAATCAGTGGAATAAAGAGAAATTGATACTATAAATATAATAAGACATAACTAAATACATAGTTAGCAATATTTCACCATTGATTAACAAGCAGAGTCTGATAGAGCTTACTAGATGGGGCAATCCAATGGTGAATTTTCAGTCAAATCATCTAAGGAACTAATTAGAAAGAAAAAAACCCAAGAAGTAATATATGGAGTGGATATGGAACAAGGGACTCCCTTTCAAAATAAATATTTTCCTATGGAAGACTTGGAAAGGAAGGATTACCATTAATGACAACCTAAAGAGAATGAAAATCAACATTGTTTCCAGGTGTTGTTGTTGTTAAACTCAATAGGTGGAAACTATGTCACACTTATTCCTTACAACCCCCATTGCTTAAAAATTATGGAGATTCTTTTCTCATATGACAGATATTCAAATTGAGGATAGGAACATAATGCAAATTTGTAAGAACTGGTGGTCTAAAGACACAAACAGTAGATGACAATATGCATTAAACATAGAGATATGCTTAATCTTACAAGACTAACACAACAAGTTGTCATAGCTCGGAGCTAGGGTCTAGCAGTATCATGGAGAATGGGAACCCGAAAGTCCCCAAAAAAGCCTCATAAATAGTAAATACATAGTTCTAAGGGATGGGAAAGTAGGCCTCACTCTATGGAGATGTTATATGGATAGGGATTAATATGGATTCACATAGTGTTGGGAAAATTTGAATTTGCAAATCTGCAGGAGGAAGAAGAAGATGAAGATGGAAGAACTTGTGTTCTTCTTTAGAGAGAGGTTAGAGAAAAGGCAGAGGAAAATGTATAAAGAGAGAAATATTTCATGGTAACGCCCAATAGGTAAACTCCACGGCGATATGACTATATATATTAATGATGTTCGGATATTTACAATTACACAGAATACAAGTATATTATCAGGCACCACTACCTAACAATTCTCCCACTTGGAGACTGATACACTCGGCCTCCAAACGCATAATACATGTATTCAAAAAAATTGGTTCCTCTATCATCAATATTTTCATCTCATCGCAAAACTTTCTTCTGTACAGCCTACAGAAGACCAACTAAGGCTTTGCACAACCTTAGTTTTCCAACACCAACACACTTGGTCAACATGTCTGCTAGATTCTTTGCACCCTCTATTTTCTCTAAACACATATCACCATCTTCCACTAACATCCGAGTGAAATGGTACCGTCTCCAGAAGTGCTTTGTCTTCGAATGATATACTGGATTTTTCACCAACTGTATGGCACTTTGATTATTTGTATAAAGAATTTTGTCATGCTGCTTCTTGCCTAATTCTTCCAAATAATCTACCAACCATATCATTTCTTTCCCAGCTTTAGCTATTGCTATGTACTCAGCTTCAGTCGACGAGAGGGCAACACACTTCTGAAGCTTAGACATCCAGCTCACTGTTGTTCCATCTAAAGTGTAGATGTACCCGGATATGCTCTTCCTCGAATCCACATCTCCACTCAGATCAGCATCCACAAAACCCTGTAGAACTGCCTTGCCATTACCATAACAAAGTGAAGTATTAGATGTACCTTTTAAGTATCTCAGAAGACACTTCACTACTTTCCAATGTTCTTCCCCCGGATTTGCCATGAACCTGCTAACAACTCCCACTGCATGTGCTATATCAAGTCTAGTGCAGACCATAGCATACATCAAGCTCCCAACTGCAGAGGCATATGGAACTTGTGCCATGTGATCACGCTCCTCAGCTGTCTTTGGTGACTGCTCCTTTGACAATTTCAAATGGTTTGCCAAAGGAGTAGTCTTGGGTGTAGCATCATTCATCCGGAATCTAGATAACACCTTGTCAATGTACTGGTCTTGGGACAGATTTAAGGTGCCGGCTGATCTATCCCGAGAAATCCTTATCCCCAGAATCTGCTTCGCTGCACCTA
>JAPFFP010011030.1:0-17177 GCA_026153255.1 Solanum medicagineum
TTATTACCACTATTTATCTATTTTAAGGCATGCTAGAGGTACAAATCCCATGTGACAAGCATAGTAAACGTATAGCATAGGTTGGTTCTCCCGGGCCTTATAGGAAACGGGTGTCAGTCCACCCTAACGGGGCTTGGGGTGTGACAAAAGGAAATGCATATGACTAGGCCGTCGGGGCCATGGTGTTTGAAGTACGAGACATGACCATAATTTGATTTTCATAGTCTACAAAGCCTCTAGATAAAAGAAAGTGTCTGACAAGGGTCGGGACAGGCCCCGCCTCAACGAACTGTACAATGTAAACATAGAAGCTCTAGACACACACAAAGCCCCCAAGAAACCTGGAGCTTAGCATCAGCAACTGCATGTCCTATACTCCTACTGGGAAGGTCTACTAGCACTGTACCTACAGCATGAAATGTAACTCCCTTGTAAGGGATGTTAGTACGAGATAATGTACTGAATATGTAAGGAATGATATACTGTATGTAGAGTAATAGCCCTTAGGTCGGCAATTAAGTGAGGAGCATACTTAGAGATTGGTTGAACTTGAGGGCGTATGCCCTCACACTCATTGAGTCTTGTCTCAAGTTCATGAATTCTACCATTTTAGCTTCCCTAAGTTCAAGGGGGAAGAACCGATTAAGAAAGACTGCCTTGAACTCTTCCCATAGAACTACATTGTTGAATTCCTTCTCCTCCCTCCATTGGTTGTACGATGTTTATGCTACCCCTTGGAGTTGGTAGGCCGCCAACTCCATCTTATCTTCCTATCTAACACCCATGATGGCCAATAACTTATAAGTTTCATCAATAAACACTTGTGGGTCTTCATCCACCCTTGACTCGTAGAACTCCATTGGGATCATCCTCACGAATTCTCTCACTCGAGAAGCTCAGGTAGGAGCATGAGGGGCTTGGGCCCCTTGATTGGCTTAGTTGGCCACAATTTGTGTAAGCAAAGTGAGAGCATCCCGAAGCTCTCCATTAGTCGATTATCCCTCGGGAGCGCGAGCTCTTCTTCCTCTTGTGTTAGGCATGATCAACTAGCAAGGCAAACAACAATTATTAGGGGGAAAATCTTACTTCAACTCTATAGAACAACTTAGAACATAAAGAAAGGAAACATCTCCTAAAACGTTTCATAGCCTCCTACTCATAGTTGTGGTGCACAACAGAACCATGAATAAGACTCTACTCAACGTGGTGTGTTGCACTACGAGGATCGAACAACTTACTGCTCTGATACCATCTTTTTCACGACCTAAGCCTAGGGCCTAGACGTGACCGGCTAATGGGGAGCCCAAGGGAACCCCAACCAAGCCTCATAGCATAACATTACACATCCTAAGTCGCAAAAGCATTTAAAATGTCAATAAGCGATAAGCATAAACAAGGGAAAATGGGACTAAGGATAAACCTTTATGTTATAAACATTAAGAAGCACGAGAGTTAACAATCATAGTATAGATACATAATATGTCCAACAACACCTCTACTACATAGATAAAGGCGGGGGCCAAGACAAACAACCGGGTTCACCCTCATAGTTAATATATACATAAAAGAAAGATAGTTTAGAACATAGCATGAGATCATAAGCAACGTCCCCGTAATGGAGGACTCACAAACAAGCTTGAGTGAAATCGTACTAGCCACGTGGGTGGAGATGCTCAAGAGGGCTCCGGTTCCTATATTGCATAACTCCAAATCATACATGAGGGTAAGGAGTAGATCATAGTTCATAACCCCTACATATAGAAAAGAGCTACTGAATAGCATATGAGGGTAAAGGTAGTATAAGTCATAACCCCTACATGTGTATTTATTGCATAACCTCAAACCAAACACGTGGATAAGGAGTACAATATAGTTCATACCTCTACGTGTGGACATGAGTAAATAAGTAGCATTGATACATACATGAGGATAAGGTGTTTAACTTAGTTCATAACCCCTACATGTAGGAATTAGCCTTGAACTAGAGGGTAGAGCATATAGCATATTTCATAACCCCTTCTAGTAGGCTTCACAATTGACAAGAGCATAAACCTTAGAATAAGAACCCGATAGCTCATCAGCAATTCCTAAGAACATAACAACATGAGAGCCCAAGAATTCACTTGCAATACCATGGGAGCTTTACATAATTTAAACACACATATATACATTCCTTTCATCATAATTTCATCATCATATAGTCATTCAACTCATAAGACATGCATTGGACCATCAATTCCTCAAGAACCCTAAACCGGACATTTTATCAAATGCTTAGAGGGTGTGTAGTGCTAGTGTAAAACCACGCAATTCAAGAGTGAAATCATGCTAAAAAATTCAATGTAAAACTTTCAATAGCTACTTGGTAGCACCCTCAAGCAATATACAACAAAATCTTTCATCAAATCTTACAATAGATCTTGGTTTCATATCTTGAAACATAGCAAAACAGTAACAATTTCATAAACCCCAAAATAGTGTGCAGTGATTTTCTTAATAAATAAGACCCATGAGTAAATCAACTTTAAATTATGCAATTTTTAGAAAAAGAAAGATTGGCATCATGGCTGAAAGGAACCCCTGAAAGAAACCCACATACCTTTACTTTGGAGATGAACTTGATGAAGAATGGAGATGGAGACTTGAAGCTTGAGAGGAAATGCTTAGATCCGGAGAGGGTTTTTGCACTTGAAAATTTTAGAGAAATATAAGACTAAGTGTTTGAGTGAGCATTGGGGAATGTCTTGTATTATATGAAGGGAAAATATGGCTAAGTATAGGTATTTTCTCGTGTGGGAAGAATTAGACCCAAGAATTAAAAGTCTTGGACCAAAGTCAAAACTAGGCAAAAAATAACATAGGTGCGTGTCGCAGAAGGAACGCGCACTTTACACTGGAAATTGACAAGTTAAAATCTCAGATTTTACTACAATTGCTCTAAAATTCGGATTAGACCTATATCCCACTCAATTTTGCCCCCTGAACAAGAATATGAAGCCAGATTTTTTAGTATGAAAATTACGATTCTGGGCACTTCCGAGGCACCCTTTTGGGCACTTTTTGGGGTCGTTTCATGTTCCTCCCGAGAGGAAAATAGACTTTGGTATAGACCTCCTTCCCGATACTCAACCAATTTTTCATTCCCCCATACCGTATGGCCCTGGCAGAGTTAAAGGAGATGAAGGATCAATTTAAAAGATTTGTTGGAAAGGGTTTCGTAAGGCCTAGTAAGTCACTTTGGGGTGCACAGGTGTTATTATGAAGAAAAAGGATGGTTCTCTTTGAATGTACATTTATTACTGACAGCTTAATAGGGTTACCAAAAAGAACAAGTACCCTTTTCCAAGTGAAGGTGCGGGAGTGTGACATTACCAAGACGGCTTTTTAGACTTGGTATAGGCATTTTGAAATTATGGTTATGTATTTTGGGTTGACTAATGCACCGACTATATTTATGGATCTCATGAATAGGGTCTTCAAGGCCTACCTTAATATGTTTGTAGTGGTCTTTATTGATGATAAGTTGATTTATTCCCAGAGTGAGGAAGAGCATGTGAATAACTTAAGGGTGGTTTTGCAAATCTTAAGGGAGTGATGTTATTTTCAAAATATGCAAAATGTGAATTTTGGTTGAAGGAGGTTGCTTTTCTAGGGTATGTTGTGTCGGGTGATGGAAGTAAGGTGGATCCTAAGAAGACGGAGGTCATTAGTAATTGGCCTAGACCCTTGAATCCATCTGATATTAGGAGTTTCTTGGGTTTGGCGGGTTACTACCGGAGGTTTGTGTCACGACCCAGCCTAGGGCCTAGATGTGACACGGCGAATAGGGAACCCAAAGGGACCCCAAGCAAGCCTCTTAATATATCATTACACATCCTTGGTTGCGGAAGCATATGAACGTCAACAAGAGCATAAATCAAGGGTAAGAGGCTACGGGAAGTCATTCATATCATAAAACATCAAAAGAGTCAAAGAGAGTCAAAGCTCATAGCATCATTACATAACATGTCCAATAACACCTCAAAACTTAGAATTTAGCTGGGGCCAAGACAACTTTCTGCGCTCACCCTCATAGTCAAAAGCATACAATAAGATAAAGAGAGCTCTTACATAACATAAGATCAAAAAATATTGTCCTCGGAGTGGAGGACTCACCAAACTTACTTCAAGAGATAGTACTAGCCACGTGGAGGAGGAAGATGATCAAGAGGAGCCTCGATTTCTACATGGTAACATCATGTAGGCACAGAGTATGTGTTAGTATGTTTGAATGTACTAAGTATGTAGGATACCATGCAACAAGAGATAGCCAACATAAACGAAATGCATAATTAGGCAATAAATGAGCATATAGCAATATGACATGCATGAACGATACTTAAAATAAACATGCTTATAAAGAACATATTACATGTGTAGTAAGAGACCATCGTATTAGAGACCAAGGCCTACCACCCCCTTGGCGAGGGAATTAAGGTATAAACCCCCCAACATGATTGCACGGTCCTACCATCCCTCGAGTGAGGCGATTGAGGTATAAACCCCCCAACATGGTTGTTCGGGATACCTCCCCCAGAGCGAGGTGAGTGAGATATATATCCCTCAACATGGAAGTTCGAACCTACCACTCCCCGAACGAGGCATGGTCAACTTGCAATACTATAGAAACTATTCATGATATCAACATGTATATATATTCCTTTCATCATCATAAAGTCATTCAAGTCGTAGGTCATGCAATAGATCATCAACAGTTCAAGAATCCAAAACCAGACAATTTATCAAACACTTGGTGGGTATGTAATGCTAGTATAAAATGATGCAATTCAATAGTGAAGTCATGCACGAAAACTTGAAGTAAATCAACCCACCAATACTTGGTAATACCCTCATGCAATATACATTGAAATTCTTCATCAAAACTCATCAAGATCTTAGATTCATAGCTCAAAACATGAATAAATAGTCACATTTTTGCAAAATCCCAACATAGTTCATAGTCAAATTCATAATAAGAAGACCCATAAGTAAATCAACTTAAAAATATGCAATTTATGTAAAAAGGAAGCTTGGGCACCATGGATGAAAGGACCCCAATGGTTGAAACCCACATACCTCAACTTTGGAGAATTCCTTGATGAAGATTGAGATGAGAACATGAAGCTTGAGTGAATTTCTTGAATCCGAAAATGATTTTGGGACACTTGATTTTGAGTGAAATATTTGGCTAAGTTTTCGAAAGAGTAATGGGGAATGTTTTGTATGATATGAGGTTGAAAAATGACTAAGTATAGGTGTTTTTACGCATGGGGAGGCTTACACTCAAGACCCAATGGCCTTGGACTGAACAAGAAAACTGGTCAAAAAAAATACACATCTCCATGCCTTGGCCACGTCGCACAAGGGGAGTGGAGAGGTCTAGAAATTGCAGTTTTGGAAAACAAAATTTTGATATGGTTGCTCGAAAATCAGGGTTAGACCCATCTCCCACTCAATTTTGCCCCCTGATCAAGAATATGAAGTTGAATTTTCGATATCACTCACAAATTTTGAGATATATGAAAATTATGAATTTGGGCACTTCCCAGGCACATTTTCGGGCACTTTTTTTGGGGGTCATTTCAATATCTCCCCCTTGGGAATATTCATCCTGAACTTCAAAGAAACGTACATAAGAAGAGTAATCATAAATAAATCAACCCAGCAAGAATGCAATAATGCACTTAGACATCATTTTCAAAAATCTCAACATAAGTGTTAAAATCATCATGAACTTGTCAACATAAACATGGATGCATGCAAATGACATAGGGGCTGAAATATAAGACTTGAAATCACATAGGGGAATTAGAATTAGTGCCTCAATCTTGGGTAGAATGGACGAAATAGGGTACTACTTTTGCATGTCCGCCTCGGTCTCCCATGTTGCACTTTCGAATTGTTGATTCCTCCAAATGACCTTAACAGAAGCCACATCCTTGTTCCTCAACCTCTTCCCTTGCTATCCAAGATCTCTACTAGAACCTCTTAATAAGTCAAGTTGTCTTCAACCACACCCACAACATCCAATGGTACAACAACATTTTGGTCACCCACGCATTTCCTCAACATAGACACATGGAAGATCGGATAAACCAAGTCCATTTCACTAGGCAACTCCAACTCATAGGCCATCTTAACAATATTCCCCAACACCCTATAAGGACCCACAAATCATCGACTCAACTTACCCTTTTTACCAAAATGAACCACACCCTTCATGGGTGAAACCTTCAAGTAGACCCAATCACCAACTTTACATGCAAGTTCCCTCTTTCTCACATTGGCATAAGACTTTTTTGACGACTTTGGGATGTTATCAACCTTTTCCTAATCAACCTTACCTTCTCCATAGCCTTCATGACCATATCTGGACCTAACAAGGTCATTTTTCCCACTTCAGACCACCCAAATGGTGACTAACAACGCCTACCACAGAGGGCCATAAAAGGACCCATACCAATGCTAGAATAATAGTTATTATTATAAGAAAACTCAATCAATTGAAGATGATCATCCCAACTACCCTTAAATTCAAAATTACAAGCTCTAATCACATCCTCAAGAGTTTGCAAAGTTCCCTCGACTTGGCCATCCGTTTGAGGGTGAAAGGCAATACTTAGCTTTACCTTGGTACCAAGACCTCTTTGGAAGGAGCTCCAAAAGTGAGAAGTGAATTAAGCACCCAAATCCAATATGACAGACAAGGGCACCACATACAATTTCACTAATTCATGAATGTACAACATAGTATAATCATCGGCACCATAAGTAGTCTTAACTGGTAGGAAATGAGCTGACTTTGTCATTCTATCAACCACAACCCAAATAGAATCAAAACTGTTTCTAGTCTTAGGCAACCAACCATAATATCCATGTTAATTTTCTCCCACTTCCAAGCAGGAATCTCTATATCTTGGGTAGGCCACCCGGCCTTTGATGCTCGGCTTTGACATGTTGGCGATTATGGCAACCGGCGACAAACTTAGAATTATCCCACTTTATACCACCCTACAAATATACTTCCCCACAAATCTCTATAAATCTTGGTAGAACCGAGGTGAATAGAATAGGAAGACTTATGAGCCTCATCAAGAATCCTCTTTCTCAAGTCATCCACACTAGGCACATACAACCTACCTTGGTACCTAAGGGCACCATCTCCCCCTTGGGATAAAATCTCCACCTTGCCCTCTCTCACCAAGGCCTTCAATGTCATGACCCAAACCTAGGGCCTAGACATGACACAGCGAATGGGGGACCCGAAGGGACCCCAAACAAGCCTCTTAGCATATCGTCACACATCCTTTGATGCGGAAGCATAAAAAAGACATATTCAATTCAAGTAAAGGCAAGGGGACTAAGGGAAACTTGCATAAGCATCGATGTCAAAAGTCTAGAGTCAAGCTCATCCATAGTACACAGCTTGTCCAACATACACCTCTAAAACATAGAAAGAGTGGGGGTCAAGACATGGTAACTTGGCTCACCCTCATAGTCAAATATAGCATAAGTTAGTGTTTCAATACATAGATAGTAGGGAAAAGACATAACCAAAGTCCTTGAAATGGAGGACTCACCACAAGCTTGGAGTAGCCCCGTCTAACCACGTGGAGGAGGAGGAGGATGATCAACTCGGGCACCAGTTCCTACATGGTGGTATCATGTAGGCAAGAGTATGTATTAGTACGTTTGAGTGTACTAAGTATGTGGGATGCAATGCAACAATAGATAGGTATCACAATCCAAAATGCAAGACGAGGCAATAGAAATAGTATAGCAATATGGCATGTATGATCAATGCATAAGTCAAACATGCTAAGTAAATCATGCTCGTATAGAATATCATACGTGAAGATGAGACCAAGCTAGCTCTCCAAGGTACAAACCTCTCGGTAGGTTGGTGATGATCGTACCCATCACCCCAGTGAATGAGAAATAAACCCCTTATTTAGGTTGGTGATGATAGCACCCACCACCCTAGTGAATGAGTAGAAACCCCATTTGGTTACCCGACTCTTTTCCCATGGGTTGGGTATGGTCTATGCAACATTTTATATAGGATTCACCATAAGCTCTACTGCAATACCTCATATAGGAATAATCATGTTCATAAGTTCATTTCATCATCATTTTATCACCATATAATCATCATAACATCATTCATTTCATAGCTCATGCTTTGGACCTTCAATTCCTCAAGAAACCATAACCAGACATTTTATTAAACACCTGGGAGTGTGTAATGGGGGTAAAAGAGCATATAATTTAGAGATGAAATCATGAAGGAAAATCAGTGGTAAAACCTTTAAGCAACACCTTGCAACACTCCTAAGACATTCATATCAAACGCCTCATTAAATCCAACATTATATCCAAGATTTGAAGCTCAAAACATGCTAAAACAACCTTACTTTCATGTATTAGAATCATTGTCCAGTAAATTTCTCAATATTCAAGACCCACGTGTAAATCAACTTTAAATCATGCAATATTAATTAAAAGAGGCTTTAGGCACCATGGGTGAAAGGACCCAATAGTTCAACACCACATACCTTAGCTTTGGAGAAGTTCTTAGTAAAGGTTTACAATGGAGAGTTGAAACTTGAAGAGAATCCTTAAATCTGGATGAGGGTTTTGGGACTTGGATTTTGAGAGTAAAATAAGACTAAATGAGGGAATGGGTTTTGGGAAATGTTTAGGGTGATATAAAAGTAAAATAATTCTAAGTATAAGTGAAAACACGTTTGGGAAATTTGGGCCCAACACTTAGAAAAAAATATTGAGCAGGCTAAAAAAGACAGAGCCCAAATACACATCTCCGCGTCATGGAGGCGGCACGATAACTCCAATTACACAGCTCCACGTTGCGGGAGCGACGCGAATATCTCTCTGGAAATTGCCCCACGTGCAATTTCATAAATCGATTTCTACGCTTTAGAATCAAGGTTAGACCCTTGTCACCCTAATTTGGACCCCCCAAACAAGAATCTAAAGTCAGATTTTTGAAAAACTAAAAGAATTTTTATAAAGAAATCAAAATTTTGGGCATTCCGAGGCACGTTTTTGGGCACTTTTTGGGTTCGTTTTAATATCTCCCCCTTGGGAACATTTGTCCCCTAATGTAGAAGAGATGTACAAGATAAAAGTGATCATTAAAAAATCATCCCCAACAAGAATTCAACATAACATGTAAAACACCATTTTCAAATTCTCAACATAAGTGTAAAATCATTATGAGTTTACCAACTTAAACATGAATGCATAAGAATGACTTAGGGGCTGAAATATAAGTCTTGAAGTCACATATGAAACTTAGGAGTAGTACCATAGGCTCGAGTGGAGTGGAAGTGATAGCGATACCGCTTTTGCATGTCCACTTTGGCCTCCTAAGTAGCACTTTCGACTTGTTGGTTCTTCCAAAGGACCTTAAAGGATGCTACCTCCTTGTTTCTCAGTCTTTTTACTTGCCTATCCAAGATCTAAATCGGGACCTTCTCATAAGTTATGTTGTCCTCAACAACACCCACAACATCAAGAGGCACAATGGCATTAGGATCACCAACACATTTCTCAACATAGAGACATCGAATAACGTATGTACCAAATTTATTTCACTAGGAAACTTTAACTCATAAGTTACCTTGCCAACCCTCTTTATCACCTCATAAGGACCAACATACCTTGGACACAACTTCCCCTTTTTTTCAAACCGAACCACACCTTTCATTGGAGAAACCTTCAAATAGACCCAATCACCCACTTGGAACTCTAGGTCCCTTCTCCGTACATCGGCATAGGATTTTTGATGACTTTAGGCTGTCCTCAATCTTTCCCTAATCATCTTAACCTTCTCAAAAGCATCCATAATCAGATCTGGCCCCAACAAAGACACCTATCCAACCTTAAAGCAATCCACCGGTGGTCTACAATGTCTCCTATAAAGAGCCTCAAAAGGAACCATACCGATCCTAGAGTGGTAGCTATTGTTGTAGGCAAACTCAATCAATGGCAGATGGTTATCCCAACTACCTTTAAACACCAAGACACAAGCCCTAAGCATATCTTCAAATGTTTCAATTGTCCTTTCGACTTGGCCATCCGTTTGAGGGTGAAAGGCCGTACTAAGGTGACCTTTGGTTCCAAGACCCCTTTGGAAAGATCTCCAAAAGTGTAAAGTTAATTGTACACCACAATCCGATATAATGGATAAGGGAACCCCATGCAACCTCACTGACTCATGGATGTACAACCTTGCATACTCCTCAGCCCCATATGTAGTCTTGACCGGTAGAAAGTGAGCTGATTTCGTCATCCTATCAACCACCACCCATATGAAATCAAAACCTTTCCTAGTCTTGGGCAACCCAACCACAAGGTCCATGTTAATCACCTCGTATTTCCAAGTAGGAATCTCTATATCTTGGGTTGGGCCACCCGGCCTTTGGTGTTTGGCTTTGACTTGTCGACAACTATGGCAATCGGAAACAAATTTTCTTCATGCCTCCCCACCAATACACTTCCATCAAGTCTCTATACATTTTTGTGGAGCCGGGGTGGATAAAATAAGAGGAACTATGGGCTTTATCAAGAATTCTCTCCCTCAAACCATCAACACATGGCATACACAACCTACCTTGGTGTTTAAGGGCCCCATCTCCCCCTTGGGAGAAAACCTCTATCTTGCCCTCTCTCACCAAGGCCTTCAACTCAAGCAAGAAGGAGTCTAGATCTTGTTTAGCTATCACCTCATTGATCAAGGAAAATTTAGAGTCATCAACAACAACAACACCATCATCCACATCCTCCAACCTCACCCCCAATCTAGCTAACCTATGCACCTCCCTAGCCATCTCCCTATCACCACCATCCACATGACTAGGCTACCCATTGACACGTGACTCAAAGCATCCGTCACAACATTAGCCTTACCCAGATGATAATGCACACTCATGTCATAGTCCTTAAGGAGTTCTAGCCACCTTCTTTATCTCAAGTTAAGATCTTTTTGAGTGAAGACATATTGAAGGCTCTTATGGTCGGTGAAGACATCAACATGCACCCCATACAAATAATGTCGCCAAATCTTTAATGCAAACACCATAGCGGCTAATTCAAGATCATGGGTAGGGTAGTTTTTTTCATGCACCTTGAGTTTCCTAGAAGCATAGGCTATGACCTTACCATTTTTCATTAGTACACAACCCAAACCAACTCTAGATGCATCACAATACACAACAAAACCCTCAAGCCTATCTGGTAGAGATAATATAGGACCGGACACAAGTTTATCTTTCAATGTTTGGAAACTTTTCTCACATTCATTGGTCCACACAAATTTCACCTTCTTTTGAGTCAATTTTGTCATAGGAGAAGCAATGGAGGAGAACCCATTCACAAACGTTCTATAGTAACCCGCAAGACCCAAGAAACTCCTAATATCTGACGGGGTCAATGGTCTAGGCCAATTTCCAATCACATCAGTTTTTCTAGGAACCACTTTAATGCCATCCCCCGACACCACATGACCAAGAATGCATCCTTCTTCAACAAAAATTCACACTTATCATATTTAGTATACAATCTCTCTTCCCTTAACCTTTGCAACACAACCCTCAAATGACCCATATGCTCTTCACTACTATGAGAATAGATCAAAATATCATCAATAAAGACCACCACAAAAGAATCAAGGTAGGGCTTGAAGGCTCTATTCATTAGGTTCATGAAAATGGTCGGTGCATTATTCAACCCAAAGGACAATACCACAAATTCATAATGCCCATATCTAGCCGGAAGGCCGTCTTGGGAATAACACACTCCCTCACCCTTACTTGATGGTATCCGGACCGAAGATCAATCTTAGAGAAAAATCTAGCTCCTTGCAATTGGTCAAACAAGTCATCAATCCTTGGAAGAGGATATTTATTCTTTATAGTGACCCTATTGAGTTGCCAATAGTCAATACACATTCTAAGTGACCCATCCTTCTTCTTAACAAACAACACTGGTGCACCCTTAGAGGATTGGCTAGGTCTAATAAACCCTTTCTTTGACAAATCCTTCAATTGCTCCTATAACTCCTTCAACTCCGTCGGGGACATAAGGTAAGGGGGAATGAAGATAGGTTGGGTGTTGAGAAGGAGATCTATACCAAAATCTATCTCCATTTCGGGAGGGACACTGGGGAGGTCATTTGGAAAGACATCAAGAAACTCATTCACAACTGGAACTGACTCAATGGAAGGGACTTTGGGTTCCACATCTTTGACTCTCACAAGATGATACAAACTACCCTGGGTCATCAACCCATGGGCTTTAATGCATGAGAGGAACCTACCCCTCACTACCACATCATGACATTCCCACTCAAGGACAAGTTAATTAGGAAATTGAAACTTGACCATATATGTTCTACAATCAATAGAAGCATAGTATGTATGCAACCAATCCATCCCAAGAATAACATCAAAATCAACCATGTCTAATTCAACAAGATCACAAGGAAAGTATGTCACCCAGATCAATCAAAGCATATACATCAAGATCAAAAATTTTCAACATACCGATAACAACATCGAGGGCCTCACCAACCCCTTGCCTCCTATGTAGAGCATAAAAGTGATTCTGCCTTGGGGCACTACCTTGAGGACCACCTCTACCCAATAGGACCGTATTTGCACCCTGAACCTTGCCACGATTTCTTTGACAATCAACCCTCTTATGACCAAGCTCCCCATAATCAAAACATGCGTTGGTATCCTTTAGAAATGGGCCCTTATGACCCCCTCCACACCTAGGACACGTATCAATGGGAGCCACAGAACCAACATTACCTTAAGGCCTAGGGAAGTCATTGGCAAACCCCCTATTAGTAGCATGAGGAGGACTCGGGCCTTGAAATCTAGCACCCCTTTGCAACTTGCCCTCAAGGCGGGCTCTCTTGGCCTCAAGGACGTTCCTTTTTCTCAACTTTTCTTCTTCCATTTGTTCAGCATATGTCATCAACCGAGACAAGTCCATGTCAGCAATAAGCATTGCGGATCAGCACTCTTCATTTACCAATCGGAGATCCCAAAAACAAACTTACTCATTCTTGACCTCTAATCGGCCATCAAGTAAGGAGCATACTTTGAGATTTGGTTAAATTTGAGGGCATACTCCCTTACACTCATACCACCTTACTCAAGTTCATAAATTCAACCAACTTCTCTTCCCTAAGCTCAAAATGGAAGAACCGATTAAGGAAGGCCAACGTGAATTCCTCCCAAAGCACCATATAGCCATTACCTTTCTCACCTCTCCATTGGTCAAACCAAATTTGGGCCACCCGTTTGAGTTGGTATGTCACATATCCTTGGTTGTGGAGCATAAAAAAATACATATTCAATTAAAGTAAGGGCAAGGGGACTAAGGGAAACTTGAATAAACATCAAAGACAAAAGTCAAGAGTCAAGCTCATAAATAGTACACACCTTGTCCAACATACACCTCTAAAACATAGAAAGAGTTGGGGCCAAGAAATGGTAACTTGGCTCACCCTCATAGTATAATATAACATAAGGTAGTGTCTCAATACATAGATAGTAGGGAAAAGACATAACCAAAGTCCACGAAATGGAGGACTCACCACAAGCTTGGAGTAACACCGTTTAACCACGTAGAGGAGGAGGAGGATAATCAATTCGAGCACCAGTTTCTACATGGTGATATCATGTAGGCAAGAGTATATGTTAGTACGTTTAAATGTACTAAATATGTGGGATGTGATGCAACAATAGATAGGTATCACAATCCAAAATTCAAGGTGCTAAACAATAGACATAGTATAGCAATATGGCATGTATGATCAATGCATAAGTAAAACATGCTAAGTAAATCACACTCGTATAGAGTATCATATGTGAAGATGAGACCAAGCTAGCTCTCCAAGGTACAAACCTCTCGGTAGGTTGGTGATGATCGCACCCATCACCCTAGTGAATGAGAAATAAACCCCTCATTTAGGTTGGTTATGATCACACCCATCACCCTAGAGAATGAGTATAAACCCCCATCCGGTTACCCGACTCTTTTCTCGCGTGTTGGGCATGGTCTATGCAACACTTTATATAGGTTTCATCATAAGTTCTACTGCAATACCTCATATAGGAATAATCATGTTCATAAGCTCATTTCATCATCATTTTATCTCCATATAATCATCATAACATCATTCATGTCATATCTCATGCTTTGGACCTTTAATTCCTCAAGAAACCATAACCTGACATTTTATCAAACACCTTGGGGGTGTGTAACAGGGGTAAAAAAGCATGCAATTTAGAGATTAAATCATGCAGGAAAATCAGTAGTAAAATCTTTAAGCAACACCTTGCAACACCCCCAAGACATTCATATCAAAACCCTTATTAAATCCAACATTAGATCCAAGATTTGAAGCTCAAAACATGCTAAAACAACCATTCTTTCATGTATTATAATCACTGTGCAATAAATTTCTCAATATTCGAGACCCATATGTAAATCAACTTAAAATCATGCAATATTAAGTAAAAGTGGGTTTAGGCACCATGGGTGAAAGGACCCAATAGTTAAATACCACATACCTTAGCTTTGGAGATGTTCTTAGTGAAGGTTGACAATGGAGAGTTGAAACTTTAAGAGAATCCTTAAATCCGGATGAGGGTTTTGGGACTTGGTTTTTGAGAGTAAAATAAGACTGTGTGGGAATGGGTATTGGGAAATGTTTAGGATGATGTAAGAGTCAAATATTTCTAAGTATAAGTGAAAACACGCTTGGGAAATCTTGACCCAACACTTAGAAAGAAAATATTGAGCAGGCTAAAAAAATATTGCTCCCAGATACACATCTTCGCGTCACAGAGGCGACGCGGAATCTCCTCCGTGACGCGGAAAGCTCTTTGAAAATTGCACCATGTGCAATTTCATAAATCAATTTCTTCGCTTTAGAATCGAGGTTAGACCCTCGTCACCCTAATTTAGACCCCCTGAACAAGTATATGAAGTCGGATTTTTGAAAAACCAAATGAATTTTTAGATATAAAGAAATCAAAATTTTGAGCATTCTGAGGCATGTTTTTGGGCACTTTTTTTGGGTCGTTTCATTCAGTTCTAACAAGGAGGGGTCAAGATCCTTCTTTGCTTTTACCTCATCAACCAAGGAAGATTTTGAAACATCAAAAACCACAATACCATTATTATCAACCTCTTCCAACCTAATCCCCAATTTAGCCAACCGATGAACCTCCCTAGCCACCTCTTTGCCACCATCATCAACATGTGCTAAGCTACCCATACACACCCTACTCAAAGTATCGACCACAATATTAGCCTTACCGAGGTGATTATGCACACTCATATCATAATCCTTAAGAAGTTCTAACCACCTTCATTGTCTCAAGTTGATGTCTTTTTGAGTGAACACATATTGGAGACTCTTATGATCGGTAAACACATCAACATGCAGCTTATACAAATAATGATGCCAAATTTTCAAAGGAAATATTATGGCGGCCAATTCAAGATCATGAGTAGGATAATTCCTTTCATGCACCTTAAGTTTTCTAGAAGCATAGGCTATCACCTTACCATCCTTCATTAAAAAACAACCCAAACCAATTCACGAGGCGTCACAATACACAACAAACCCTTCCAACCCTTTTGGTAGCGACAAGATAGGAGCGGAGACAAGCTTATCCTTCAAGGTTTGGAAAATCTTTTCACACTCATTGGTCCACTCAAATTTAGCCTTCTTTTGGATCAACTTATTCATAGGGGAAGCAATAGAAGAGAACTCATTCACAAATCTCCGATAGTAACCCGCTAATCCCAAAAAGCTTCAAATATCCGACGGGGTCAAAGGTCTAGGCCAATTTCTAATCACCTCCATTTTATTAGGATCCACTTTAATATCATCCCCCGACACCATATGACCTAGAAAGGCAACCTCTTTCAACCAAAATTCACATTTCTCATACTTAGCATACAACTTCTCTTCCCTCAATTTTCGTAGCACCACCCTCAAATGATCCACATGCTCCTCCTCACTATGGAATAGATCAAAATATCATCAATGAAAACCACAACAAACAAATCAAGGTAGGGTTTAAAGACCCAATTCATAAGATCCATGAAGATAGCCAGTGCATTGGTCAACCCAAAAGATGTAACCACAAATTCATAGTGTCATACGTAGTCCAAAAGGCCGTCTTGAGAATGTCACACTACCTCACTTTCACTTGGTGATACCCGGACCAAAGATCAATCTTAGAGAAGTGAATAGCCCCTTGAAGTTGGTCAAATAGATCATCAATCCTTGGTAGAGGATGCTTATTCTTTATGGTTACCCTATTAAGTTGTTAGTAGTCAATGCACATTCTAAGGGGCCCATCTTTCTTTTTCACAAATTACATCTGTGCACCTCAAGGTAACTGGCTAGGCCTAATAAAATCCTTCTCCAATTGTCCAGCATAAGTCATAAGGTGGGACAAGTCTATGTCACCTATGAACATGGCAGCACGACATTCTTCATTCACCAAATCGGATACACCCATCACAAACTTGTTCATCTAGACCTCGGGTCGGCAACCAAGTGTGGATCATATTTAGAGAGTTGGTTGAATTTGAGGGCATACTCCCTCACACTCATAGATCCTTACTTTAAATTCATGAACTCCATCATTTTGGCCTCCCTAAGCACAAGAGGGAAGAACCAGTTGAGTAATGTCGCCTTAAACTCTTCCTATAGGATCACATTGTTGTTTCCCTTCTCCTCCTTCTATTGAGTATACCATATTTGCGCCACCCCCTTGAGTTGGTAAGCCGCCAATTCCGCCTTCTCTTCCGATCTGACAACCATAATAGACAACACTTTGTACACCTCATCAATAAACTCTTGAGGATCCACTTTAGATATATTGAACTCCAGTAGGTTCATCCTCATGAAATCCCTTACCCTAGATGCCGGAGTACGATCATGTAACACCCCACATCTTACACTACTAGTACAATTCAAATGAAACATGACATGGTTTGGATAAATTGACGCTAATTTTCAAATGTGTTTGAATCTCGCATTAGTGGGCTATATGTGCATCTAGCGCTTATGAGGGTTG
>JAPFFP010011061.1:0-17176 GCA_026153255.1 Solanum medicagineum
AAGCCGCAAGGAATATGGGGTTTTGCCACATTGATTCACGAACAATCATTTCAAACATCAATAAGCTCCATGCTCAATTAAAGGGTGGGAGGGGGGGTTGAAATGACTTATAAGAAACTAAAACTATACTAACAAAGCAAAAGCAACTTGGGAAATTAAGTTCCCCATGATTCACTAACTCAAATACCTCGGATGACACAAATTAAATTGGAACATTCCATGCAGGCTGGTAAATTAGGTTCTTCCAACCCTTGGGCAGAGGTGAAGATCGAATTTCACTATGGCGCTTGGCCGACAACCATAGTGTGCCAACTAACCATTACCTAATGTCCTAGTCAACCTCTCCTTAGTTGGGTTTTGTTGATTAGACGAAAACACATCAACTGAATCCTGTCATCCATTTTCTTTTCCTATTCATCACTACCTTGATCGGGATCATTACACTAGGCGGGGTTTAATGTTTACCACCATTAAACAACAAGAAAAATGAAGAAAAATGGACAATACATGCAAAAATCCTACTCAGGAGGTGCAAATAATTTGGGTTATTAAGGTAGCTACTCATGGTTCCCACAAACCCAAGTTGTGGAGGTTTAGCTACTCATAGCTTGGAAGATGAAGTTGAATTACAAGTGATTCCAATCTCCAAGTTTAGTCTTGTAGATAAAACCCTAGTTTTCTACTCTAAACCCTAAAGATTCTCTCTACAAAATATTTTATGTTATGTGTAATCTGATTCTCCTCCACTAAAAACCCTAACTTAGACCATTTATACTTTTACAAAAAGGTCCTTGAAATAGATTAGAAAATCTGGATGACAACAGTTATGGCTAGTAGGTATGACACGCAGGGTAACCTACAAGATGTAATCGGGCTTTCACTTGGTATTTTGGACTTGACTGCTACGATCCATACTACGAGTCATTGTCTGGTCCACAAATCATAGTGCATTCTCGTAGTCTATGCTTGTAATTCTTGGTCCACTTTTAATCAACATTGTTAATCACTACGAGGTCCTCTTCTACGGGGTCGTAATGAGGACTACGACTCGTACCCTAGGCTCGTATGGCTAAACATCAATTTCTCAGATTTTGATTTTGGAAGTTGTTAATCACTACGGTCATCGCCTACGACTCATAGCTTGAGCTACAACTCGTAGTGGGTCTCGTAGTTCCTTATATTCAAAAATTTCTGCTACTTTTCCAAAAATCAGGCCAACCTGTATTTTCTGCAAAACTAATCACAAAACACAAAAAAATGATAAAACGTCCCATTTATGTCACGACCCAAGCCTAGGGCCTCAGCGTCAAAGGAACCCTAAACAAGCATCATAGCATATCATTGCACATCATTGATCGCGGAAGCAATTAAAAGACAACAAGAGATAAGCATAAACAAGGGGCATTCAGACTAAGGGTAAACTTCCATATCATTCACATCAAGAACAAGAGATTCAACATAGCATAGATACATAACATGTCCAACAACACATCTACTACATAGATAAGAGCGGGGACCAAGACATGCAACTGGGCTCACACTCATAGTTAATACATAATCAAAAGAGTTATTCTTAATTCATAGCAAGAGATCATAAGCAATGTCCCCGGAATGGAGGACTCACAACAACTTATAAGACAATCGCACTAGCCACATGGAGGAGAAAGATGATAAAGCGGTGCTCTGGTTCCTACATGGTAACATCATGTAGGCATAGAGTATGCGTTAGTACATTTGAATATACTAAGTATGTGGGATGCAATGCAACAAGAGATAGGCATCATAATCAAAATGCATAATTGTAAGCAATATATGGCATAATATGAATATGGCATGTATGACCAACGCTTAAGTAAATCATGCTTTCCGAATCATTCATCTTACATAGATCATAATATATAACTATAGAAAGAAATCTCAACCGACATAACAGAAGACCTTTTGGAGAAGCAACCTTCCTTACGGGAGCCCATCCCTTTTCAGATTAAGTGTTCTTCCTTACGGGAGCCCGTCCCCTTTCGAATTAAGTGACCTTCCTTACAGGAGCCCATCCATTTTTGAATTAAGTGGTCTTCCTTATGGGAGCCCAACCCTTTTTTGTTTAAGCATTCCATAGAACTAGCACATCGAACCATTACATTTCAATCATCAAGAACGAACTCCTCATTTTTCGAAGAACACAACAAACATAAGAACCCAACAATCTACTTGCAACACCATAGGTACTTTCTTATGAACAACTCATATAAATATTTCGATCATCATCATAAAGTCGTTCAACTCATAAGACATGCATTGGACCTTCAATTTCTCAAGAAATCATAACTGGACATTTTATCAAACACCTATCGGGTGTGTAATGCTAGTATAACACCATGCTATTCAAGAATGAAATCACGTAAGAAAATTCATTGCAATACCATCAATCAACATCTTACAACACCCTCAAGCAATATACATCAAATCCTTCATCAAACATTATAATAGATCGTAGATTTATAGCCCAAAACATGCAAAACAGTTACACTTTCATAAACCCCAATATAGTGTGCAGTGATGTTCATAATAGATAAGACCCATGAATAAATCAACTTCAAAATCATGCAATTTTGAGGAAACAGAAGCTTGCGTATCACAGGTGAAAGGAACCTAGGAAGGAAACCCACATACCTTAGTTTTAGAGATGAACTTGATGAGCATTGGAGATCGAGACTTGAAGCTTGAGAGGAAATCCTTAGATCCGGAGAGGGTTTTGGCACTTGAAATTTGAGAGAAATATAACCTAGGTGTTTGAGTGAGTATGGGGGAATGTTTTTGAATGACATGAGCGTGAAAAATGCCTTAGTATAGGCATTTTCTCTTGTGGGAAGGCTTACGCCCAAGACTAAAAAGTATTGAACAGAAATAAATCCAATGGCACAAAAATAAGCCAGTGCGCATCGTGCTAAGAACATGCAGTAGCCACTGGAAATCGTCACTTTAAAATTTTGGATTTTGGTAAGGTTGCTCTAGAATTAGTGTTAGACTTTTCCCCCTATATTGACCCCCTGAACAAGAATATGAAGTCGGATTTCTGAAATAACAGACGCATTTTGAGATATATGGAAATTACAACTCCAGGCACTTTTGAGGCACATTCTCGGGTACTTTTTGGGGTCGTTCCAATATCTCCCCCTTGGGAATATTCGTCCCCAAATGTCAATGAAATGTACATAAGAAGAGTAATCAAGAATAAATCAGCCCCAATATGAATGCAATGATACCCTTAAACATCATTTTCAAAATCTCAACATAATTGTCAAAAATTAGTCATGAACTTGTTAACATAAACATAGATGCAAGCAAATGACGTAGGGGCTGAAACATAGGACTTGGAATCATAAAAGGACTTGATGTACTATCATAAGCTTGAATAGAATGAAAGAGATATGCATATTATTTTTCCATACTCACTCCCCGAGAGACGATTTCGACTAGACGAACCTTCTAAAAGCCTTGACAAACACCACATCCTTATCGATCAACTCCTTCCACCCTTCCATACAATATCTCCACTGAAACCTTCTTTTAAACCAACTTATCCTCCACAACATCCAAAATCTAACAGTTCTATAGCACTAGAGTCATTACCATATCCCTTCAACCTAGAAGCATGAAGAACCAGACAACCATAACATCCCTAGGTAATTCTAATCCTTATGGAACCTTACTAACCTCCCTCGACATTCTACAAGGGCACACAATCCTAAACTCATTGTCGACCTTAATCATACCTAGTCCACTTGTTACCATTAACCACCATCTCCCCCTTGTCAGACAACCTCCACTCTATCATCTTTCACCCAAAACTTCCAACTCTAATAAGACGGAATCAAGGCCTTGCTTAATCTAGACCTTGACAATATAGGAAAATTTGGAACCATCAAGAATACTACAACACCATGCTCAACTTATCTATGTCACCATCATCAACATATGCTAGGCTACCTAAAGCTCCGACCATAACAATAGCCTTACCGAGGAAAAACAATGCACACTCATATCATAATTCTTAAAGAAAGCTAACCACCTTCCCGTTATCTTCTATTCACACCTATCATGTTTAGTAAACAACGTCTCATCCCCCAAGACTTGCAACACTACTCCCAAATGATTCACAAGCTATAATTAAATCAATGCACCACCACTAAATACCACCACAAACATGTCATGGTAGGGTTTTAAGACCCTATTCATGAAAACCCTAAAAAGTCGGTGCATAAGTCAACCAAACAACTCCACCACTACTCAAAGTGCTCGTTCTTAGTCCAAAAAGACACTTAGAGATATCAACTACCCTCATCCTCAGTTGGGAACAAAACCAAAGCCAAAGATCAATCTTAGAGAAGTGACTAACCCATTATAGTGTACCAAATACTTTGACCATTCTTGACCATCATATTACAATCTTACGGGTTCTACACTCATTGGAAACATTCTATGTAAGAAGCCAAACCACTCCAAGACCTCCAACCAATCAAACCAAATTCAACCAAGATCACAAGACAAGATTTTATGCAATAAGAACATGGGGCAACCCTTATAAGTCTTTCTAGCACCAATAGACCCACATAATCAAATCTTACTAGCAACAAGGAATAATGAAAGAAATACCGACTCCCGGAACCATCAAAGCATGCATAATAAAGATCAATGAAATTCTCTAAGTTACCGGTAGCATCATCGAGCATCTCATCCCTTCCTTGCTTTCTTTGAAGAGCATAAAACCTATTTTTCCTAGGAGCATCCCCTTGGACTTGAGGAAGACCATCTCTACCTTCCGTTTGAGCATTAGGGCAATCAATAACCCGATGGCCCATCTCACCACATCCAAAGCAAGCACTAGAGTTCCTCCAACACGAGCCACCATGGATTTTCCTACACGTAGGGCACTTGGGCTTGGGCCCTCCACTATTACCACCTTGGTGTCTTGGGTTATCATTAGCAATCCTTCCATTAGGAGCATTTGAAGACCCTTGGCCTTGATGGAATCGGCCATTCTTGGGACCTTGGAACTTACAATTAATACGGGCGCTCTTGGCCTCTCTACTCCTCCTCTTCTCAACTTTTCCCCTTCCAATTGCTCGGCATATATCATTCAGTAGGATAACTCCATATCATTAATCACCATAGCGAACCGGCATTCTTCATTCACCATGTCAGAGACACCCATCATGAACTTGTTCATCCTAGCCCTTGGGCCGGCAACCAAGTGAGGAGCATACTTAGAGAGTTGGTTGAACTTGAGATCATATTCCCTCACACTCATTGACCCTTGTCTCAAATTCATGAATTCTACCAATTTGGCTTCCCTAAGCTCAAGAGGAAAGAACCGATTAAGAAAGGCCACCTTGAACTCTTCCCATAGAACCACCTTGTTGACTCCCTTCTCGTCCCTCCATTGATTGTACCATGTTTGTGCTACCCCTTTGACTTGGTAGGCCGCCAAATCTGTCTTATCTTCTGATCCAACACCCATGATGGCCAATACTTTATAACTCTCATCAATAAACTCTTATGGTCTTCATCCAACCTTGACCCATAGAACTCCGGTTGCTCATCCTCATGAAGTCTCTCACCCAAGAAGCCAGTGTAGGGCCATGAGGGACTTGGGCCCCTTGGTTGGCTTGATTAGCCACAACTTGTGCAAGTAAAATGAGAGCCTCCCAAAGCTCTCTATTAGCCGGTTGTCCCTCCAGAGTGCAGGCTCTTCCTCCTCTTGGGTTAGGCATGATCAACTAGCTTGGCAAAGAACAATTGTTAGGGAGGGGGGAATTTTACTTCAACTCTATTGAACGACTCCATAAATAAAACTCTAATAAACATAGTGTGTTGGACTCTGAGGATCTAACAACCTAGTGCTCTGATACCATCTTTGTCACGACCCAAGCCTAGGCCCTAGGTATGACCAGTGAATAGGTAACCCAAAGGAACCCCAAACAATCTTCACAGCATATTACTACACAGCCTTCGTCACGAAGGAAATTAAGACACAATAAGACATAAGCATAAACAAGGCCAATTAGGACTAAGGGTAAATGTTCATATCATAGATATCAAGAACAAGAGAATCAAGGCTCATAGCATAGATATATAACATGTCCAACAACACCTCTACTCCATAGATAAAAGCGGGGGCTAAGACAAGCAACCAAGCTCACCCTCATAGTTAATGCATAATCAAAAGAGTTGTCTTAATACATAGCAAGAGATCATATGCAACGTTCCCGGAATGGAAGACTCACCGACAAGCTTATAAGACAATCGCACTAGCCACGTGGAGAAGGAGGATGATCAAGCAGTGCTCCAATTCCTACATGGTAACATCATGTAGGCATAGAGTATGCGTTAGTACGTCTGAATGTACTAAGTATGTGGGATGCAATGCAATAATAAATAGGCATCGTAATTGCAAGCAATAAATAGCATAATATTAATGTGGCATATATGATCAACACTTAAGTAAATCATGCTTTGCAAATCATTCATCTCACATAGATCATAATATATAAGTGTGGAAAGAAATCTCAACAAACATAACATAAGACCTTTTGGAGAAGCAACCTCCCTTACGGGAGCCCATCCCCTTTTGGAGAGAATTTTATAAGTAACTTCAGCTTACGGGAGCCCATCCCTTTTTAGATTAAGTGACCTTCCCTACGGCAGCTCGTCCCCTTTGGAATTGAGTGACCTTCCTTATGGGAGCCCGTCCCTTTTCGGATTAAGTGACCTTCCTAATGGGAGCTAGTCCTTTTTCAGATTAAGTGACCTTCCTTAAGGGAGCCAGTCCCTTTTCGGATTAAGTGGCCTTCCTTACGTGAGCCCTTCCCTTTTTGAATTAAGTGAACTTCCTTACAGGAGCCCATTCCTTTTCGGATTAAGTGCCTTCCTTACAGGAGCCCCATCTCTTTTTTTACTAAGTATTCCATAGAACTAGCTCATAGAACCATTACATTTCAATCATCAACAAAGAACTCCTCATTTTCCCAAGAACACAACAAACATAAGAACCCAACAATCTACCTGCAACACCCTAGGTACTTTCTCATGAACAACTCATATAAACATTTCTATAATCATCATAAAGTCATTCCACTCATAAGATATGCATTGGACCTTCAGTTTCTCAAGAAATCATAAGAGGACATTTTATCAAACACCTAGCGGGTGTAATGCTATTCTAAAACCATCCAATACAAGAATGAAATCATGCAAGAAAATCTATTGTATAATCATCAAACAATACCCTCAAGAAATATATATATCAAAACCCTTCATCAAATCTTACAATAGATCCTAGATTCACAGCCCAAAATATGGTAAAACATTCACAATTTCATAACCCCAACATAGTGTGCAGTGATTTTCATAATAGATAAGACCCATGAGTAAATCAACTTTGAGTCATGCTATTTTGAGGAAATGAAAGCTTGGGCATCACGGGTAAAAGGAACTCATGAAGTAGACCCACATACCTTAGCTTTGGAGATGAACTTGATGATGATTGGAGATGGAAACTTGAAGCTTGAGAGGAAATCCTTAGATTTGAAGAGGTTTTTGGCACTTGAAATTTAAGAGAAATATAAGCCTAAGTGTTTGAGTTTGTATAGGAGAATGTTTTTGAATGATATAAGGATGAAAAATGGCTAAATATAGGTATTTGCTCATGTGGGAAGGCTTAGCCCCAAGAGGTTAAAGTCTTGGACCGAAATGAATCCACTGACACAAAAATAAGGCAGTGCACGTCGCTATAAGAACGCATAGTAGCCACTAGAAATTGTCACTTTAAAATTTTGAATTTATCTACGGTTTCTCTAGAATTGGGCTTAGACAATTCTCCCCCTAAATTTGACCCCTTGGAAAAGAACATGAAGTCAAATTTCTAAAATAATGCATGAATTTTGAAATATATAGAAATTACAATTTCGGGCACTTCCGAGGCACATTCTCAGGTACTTTTTGGGTTCGTTTCAATTTAGAAAGCACAAAATCCCTTGGTTTAGGCATCAAATGTGTTGTATTTTGATAGCATACCGCTTAGACATATGCAAGAACAAGGATATGTCTATCAATCTTCATACTCAATCATGCTCATTTTACTCAACTCAGACGATCACAATCGTACTCTTAATCGGATAAGTGCAACAAGGTCAAACAGAATGATGCAACTTAGATTTCATAGTATTGCATGCAAATTTTATGACCAATTTCATAGGACCAGTATGTAAATCATCGATTTGTTTGTAATTATACAAACTCAAATAAATGTGATTAACTCAAAAATTAGAATCATAAGATCTTCACTACTATACTCGTATGCATGAACTCAACCAAGTTAACGAATAGGTGCATGGATGAACTTTGTCCTATGCTTTAGGAAGCCTTACATACCTGGAAATTCGGAGAATAGTCAATCCTCACGTTTGAACTTAAAACCCTCGCTATTCATCCTTCTCCGGTGCTCTCAAGAATTCCTAAGTGTATTAAAGAATAATACACTTAGGGTTATGATATAGGACTTACATTAAGTCCAAAACGTCATAGGTTTTAATTAGAAGAGATAGAAATAAACAAAGATACCCTTCTTAAAAACTTTCGACTGGAACCACGAGAGCCCATCTACGGGCTGTTATTCCACTCGTAAGTGCCTCTCATAGGTGAGGGTGTCCAAGAATTTTATTACTAGAAATCGTCATGGATTTACGAGACCTCTTTTATAGGACGTACTTTCCAAGACTATTGGGTCTTGGTCCTAAGTGTTCCCATGTGTGAAATAGCCTATACTTAGCCTTATTTCACCCTCATATCATTCAAAATATTCTCTAATACTTTCTCAAACACCTAGACAATATTTCATCTCCAAATTTCAAGTCTTACAACTAATCTAGATCCTAAGGTTCTTATTCAAGCTTCAAGTCTCCATCTCCAATCTTCTTCATGGCTTCTCCAAAGTCAAGATGGGTGGGTTTCTTTCATTGGTTCCTTTCACCCATGATATCCAAGCTCTCTTTTACCTATTATTTCATGATTTAAAGTTGATTTACTCATGGGTCTTATCTATTATCAATTTCATTGCACACTATATTAGGGTTTCTCGATATTATGGTTGTTTAGGCATGTTTTGAGTTATGCATCTAAGATCTATTATGACATTTGATGAAGGGATTTGATATGTATTGCTTGAGGGTGTTACCAAGTATCTATTGATGGTTTTGCACTAAATTTTCTAGCATGATATCACTGTTAAATTACATGGTTTTATACTAGCACTACACACCCGCCTAGTATTTAATAAAATGTCTGGATTATGATTTCTTGAGGAATTAAAGGTCCAATTCATGTCTTATGAGTTGAATGACTATATGATGATGAAAGGAAAGTATGTATATGATATTATCTCTATAGTGTTGGGAATTGACCAAGCCTCACTCGGGGGGTTGTAGGCCTGGCTAACCTTGTTGGGGGATTTGTACCTCATCAACCTATTGTGATGTCAATTGGGTTGACCAATGCCCCGACTATCTTCATGGATCTTATGAATAGGATCTTCAAACCCTAGCTTGATTCGTTTGTTATGACCTTCATTGATGATATTTTGATCCATTCACATAGTGGGGAGGAGTATATGGGTCATTTGAGGGCAACGTTGCAAAAATTAAGGGAAGAGAAATTGTATGCTGAATATGAGAAGTGTGAATTTTGTTGAAAGAAGTTGCCTTTCTAGGTCATGTGGTATCGAGGGATGGTATTATGGTGGATCCTAATAAGACGGATGTGATTAGAAATTGGCCTAGACCATTGAATCCTTCGGATTTTAGGAGCATCTTGGGCCTACAGGGTTACTACTAGAGATTTGTGAATGTGTTCTCTTATATTGCTTCTCCCATGAATAAATTGACCAAAAAGAAGCTATGTTTGTGCGGGCCGATGAGTGTAAAAAGAGCTTCCAAAACATGAAGGATAACCCTATGTCCGCTTTTATATTGCCACTACCGGAAGGGCTAGAGGGGTTTGTGGTGTATTGTGATTCTTCTAGAGTTGGTTTAGGTTGTGTTCTAATGCAAAATGGTAACGTCATAGCCTATGCTTCTAGGCAACTCAAAGTGCATGAAAAGAACTATCCTACCGATGATCTTGAGTTAGCCGCTGTGGTATTTGCATTAAAGATATGGCATCACTATTTCTATAGGGTGCATGTTGATATGTTCACCAATCATAAGAGCCTCCAATATGTTTCACCCAAAACGATCTCAACTTGAGGCAAAGAAGGTGGCTAGAACTTCTTAAGGACTATGATATGAGTGTGCATTATGATCCCGGTAAGGCTAATGTGGTGGCGGATGCCTTGAGTTAGGTGTCTAAGGGAAGCCTAGCTCATTTTTATGATGGTGGCATAGAGGTGGCTAAGGAGGTCCATCAGTTGGATAGATTGGGGGTTAGGTTGGAAGGAGTTGATAATGGAGGTGTTGTTGTTGTTGTTGGTTCTAAATCTTCATTGGTTGAGGAGGTGAAAGCTACGCAAGATCTTGACCCCACTTAGTTGGAATTGAAGGCATTGCTAAAAGATGGTAAGGTGGAGGTTTTCTCCCAAGGGGGACATGGTGCCCTTAGGTACCGAGGTAGGTTGTGACGCCTTGTGTTAATAGCTTGAAGGAAAAGATTCTTGATGAGGCTTATAGTTCTTCTTATTCTATTCACCTCGGGCCTGCTAAGATGTATAGGGATTTGATAGAGTTGTATTGTTGGGGAGGCATGAAGAAGGACATTGCCAAATTTAATTTCGGTTGCCATAGTTGATAACAAGTCAAAGCCGAGCATCAAAGGTCAGGTGGCCTAACCCAAGACATAAAGATTCCTACATGGAAATTGGAAGAGATTAATATCGATTTTTTAGTTGGTTTACCCAAGACTAGAAAGGGTTTTACATTCCATATGGGTTGTGGCTGATAGGATAACAAAATCGACTCACTTTCTACTAGTTAAGACTACATATAAGGTTGAAGATTATGCCCGGTTGTACATTCATGACTTGGTGAGGTTGCATGGGGTTCCTTTATCCATCATATTGGATCATCATGCACAATTTACTTCACACTTTTGGAGGTCCTTCCAAAGAGGTCTTGGAACCAGGTAAAGCTTAGTACGGCCTTTCACCCCCAAACGAATGGCCAAGCCGAAAGAACTATCCAAATGCTTAAGGACATTCTTAGGGCTTGTGTATTGGAGCTTAAGGGTAGTTGGGATGATCATCTTCCATCGATTGAGTTTGCATATAACAATAGCTATCATTCTAGTATTGGTACAGCTCCTTTTTAGGCTCTCTTTGGTAGACGTTGTATATCACTGGTTGGATGGTTTGGCGTTGGAGAGATGGCTCTATTAGGTCTGGATCTGGTTGTGGATGCTATGGAGAAGGTGAGAATGATAGATAAAGGTTGAAAACATCCCAAAGTCGCCAAAAATCTTATGCCGATGTGAGGAGAAGGGATCTTGAATTCAAGGCTAGTGATTGGATTTATTTGAAGGTGTCACCCATGAAAAGTGTGGTCTATTTTGATAAGAAGGGGAAGTTAAGCCCTAGATATGTGAGTCCTTATAGGGTGATGAGAAGGATTGGGCCTATGAGTTGGATTTTCCTAGAGAAATGGAATTGGTTCATCCGGTCTTTCATGTATCTATATTGAGGAAGTGTGCAGGTGATCCTAATGCTATTGTGCCTCTTGATGTTGTGGGATGGTTGAAGACAACTTGACATATGAAGAAGTTCTAGTAAAGATCTTGGATAGGCGAGTGAAGAGGTTGAGGAACAAGGAAGTTGCTTACGTTAAGGTCCTTTGGAGGAACCAACAAGTCGAAGGTGCTACTTGGGAGGCCGAAGCGGATATGCAAAAGTGATACCCCTATCTTTTCCACTCCTCTCAAGACTAAGGTATTGATCTGAGTCCTTTATATTATCTCAAGTCTTAAGTTCAGCCCTCATGACATTGCATCCGTTCATGTTTAAATTGACAAGTTCATGATGAATTTACACTTATGTTGAGATTTGTGAAATGATGTTTAAGTGCATTGTTGCATCCTTATATACGCTGAAATTGTCATGTTTGATCTCTCATATACATTTCTTTGACATTCGGGGACGAATATTCCCAAGGGGGAGATATTGAAACGACCCCAAAAAGTGCCCGAAAATGTGCCTCAGAAGTGCCCATCGTAATTTCTATATATCTCAAACTTCATATGTGATATAGAAAATATAACTTCATATTCTTGTTCAAGGGGTCAAATTGAGTAGAAAATGAGTCTAACCCCGATTTAAGAGCAATCATAGCAAAATTTGAAAATCTCAAAAATGTGATTTCAAGAGACGATTTGCGCCCCTAGCGCGACGCGCCAAAGGCGCGCTACAATGTATTTGGTGCACTATTTTTCTTGTTCGTAAGGCCTTTGGGTCTTGGTCCTAAGTGTTCCTATGTGTGAAAATACCTATACTTAGCCATATTTCACCCTCAGATCATTCAAAACATTCCCTAATACTCACTAAAACACTTAGAAAATATTTCACTCCTAAATTCAAGTCTCAAAACTCATTCATATCTTAAGGTTCTCATCCAAGCTTCAAGTCTCCATCTCCAATTTTCATCAAGTTATTCTATTTCTTTTATGGGTTCTTTTCACCCATGATACCCAAGCTCTCTTTTACCTAAAATTGCATGATTTAAAGTTGATTTACTCATGGGCCTTATATATTATGAATTTCACTACGCACTATGTTGGGGTTTCATGAAATTATGGTTGTTTTAGCATGATTTGAGCTATGACTCTTAGATCTATTGTGAGATTTGATGAAGAGTTTTGATGTATATGGCTTGAGGGTGTTACCAAGTATCTATTGATGGTTTTACATTGAATTTTCTAGCATGGTTTCACTCTTGAATTGTATGGTTTTTCACTAGCACTACACACCCACCAAGTGTTTGATAAAATGTCTGGATTAAGATTTCTTGAGGAATTGAAGGTCCAATGCATGTCTTATGATTTGAATGACTTTATGATGATCAAAGTTATGTATTTATATGATATTATCTCTATAGTGTTGGGAATTGACCAAGCCTCACCCGAGGGTTGTAGGCCTGGGTAACCTTGTTGAGATGTTTGTACCTTGATCACCTCGCTTGGGAGGTAGTAGGCCCGTGCAATCATGTTTAGGGGTTTGTACCTTGATAACCACGTTGGATGATTTGTACTCCATCAACCATGTTGGCGGCTTTGTACCTCATCAACCTATTGAGGGGTTCGTACCTCATTCGCCTCTCCAAAGGGGTGGTAGGCCTTAGATATGCACTCATAATGGGCTCTCTTTACACATATATTATGTTCTATATAAGCATGTTTTTACTTCAAGCATCATTCATATATGCCATATTGCTGTATGCTTACCCATGTCCTATGTTATGCATTTTGCTTATGGTGCTTATCACTTGTTGCATTGCATCCTACATACTTAGTACATTTAAATGTACTAATGCATACTCTATGCCTAGATGATGTCACCATGTAGGAACTGGAGCCCCACTTGATCATCCTCCACCACGTGGCTAGTACGACCTCTCTCAAGCTCTTTGGTGAGTCTTCCATTTCGGGGACGATGTTTATGATCTCATACTATGTTTCAAGACTATCTTCTTTATGTATATGTTGACTATGAGGGTGAACCAGGTAGCTTGTCTTTTCCCCCGCTACCTATCTAAGTTTTAGAGGTGTTGTTGGACAAGCTTTGTATTATGCGATGAGCTTCGACTCTTTGTTGACTCTTATTGTTTATGATTTGAAAGATGTCCCTTGGCCCCGTTGTCCCTATTTACTATCTTTTGTTGTATGTTGTGCTTTCACGACCAAGGATGTGTAATGATATGTTAAGATGCTTGCTTGGCAGGTTCCCCATGCGCCATGTCACGTCTAGGCCCTACACTTGGATTGTGACACATGCAGCCAAAAGAGCGGGGCAAGCCAACCCGCTCCATCTATGAGGAGCCTCAGGTTATATCAGACAGACTTAGTCGTGTCCTTGATCTCCAGGACATGATGATTCACTATGGGCTCGACTGGCTCACACATGCCCTTGGACGATACTCCCCGACCATGGTGAGGGAGTTGTATGCCTCTTATGTAGCCACAATCCAGCTTTCTCTTCCCAAGGGGAAGAAAGCCCTCACTTAGCCCAGACTGACAGAGATGCAAGTGAGGGGCTGGCAGGTGAATATATCAAAGGAGACCATCCACCAGATATAATTCGATCTTGAGTTTCATGCCCCCAGATCCACCACGGAGTTCGATTATGGTTTGGGGTAGACGAGGAACCCATTAGTACGAAGAATCCTAAGTGACGAGCCATAATGATGAGATAGGTGGTTAGGTTTATTGTAGAGCAGGGTCCAAAACCTTCTTGGGCCACCACTCACTTGGAGCCTATCGTCAAGGCTTCACTCGTATTGTTCGTTCACACATCCTGCTAATACTTTCTAATAATACTTTGACACCAAAGCATATGGTTTTGGTTACGAGCATCTTAGCTGGCTATGATATTGACTGTGCCCGCCTCATCGCTGAGCAGATACATAAGGCCGCTCTGAAGAGGTCCACCTCCATCCCATTCCCATGCTTGATCTACAGGTTTTGTTTAGAGTCTAGGGTGCAGATGTTACACTAGTTGGTCCAGATGATTGAGGCCCAGCATACATTAAAGCTCAGCCTGATCAAGGCTGAAAAGAACCCAATGGCACTCCGGCGAGCACAGCCTCCACCCATGTTTGAGATGTTCGTCCCAGCGCTACCACCTAAGGGTTATTAGACTGCCACCACTGCTACTGTTGTTGCTACTGAGGAGAGGCCCCTGCAGCCTGAGGCTGTTGAGGAAAGGGGGCCCACTGTTGTTGTTCCTACACCACAGACAACTACTTCACAATCGACTACTGCGGGCATGATCTACATGTCTGCCACTTCTATTCAGCCCATGGCATAGAGATTATCCCATGCTGAGTCCCAATTGACTCAGCTTGTTCACCATATCAGGCCATGGGTCCACCTTCCTATTGCAGACTCGAAGGCTCGATCGCAGGCATTCAAGGGAGCTTCTATTTAGGGCCATATTTCTATCATGGATGCCTACACAGACGCCTTCATGGAGAAGGTATAGCAGAGATTGGGTAAGGCCCAACCTTCAGACTTGTCGGCTATGCAGAGGGAGATCCAATAGCTCCGAGCTGACTTGGCAGCAGCACTGGCGGCACCAGTTCCACTACCACCGACTACACCTCAGGTGCTAGTAGTTGATTTATTTGCTCCTGAGGAGCCTACATAGTCTTCCCTCGAGAAAAGACCTTGCACTGATATGAGCCAGATGAAAGACATATATGTGTGAAGTTCTTAGAGGAGGAGAAGTTCGAGCTTGCTTTGAGGGAGTCGACACGTGATAAAGAGATGAGATAAGCTCGCGAGATGAAGTAAGCGAGGGCTGCTGGCCCCTCCGTACAGAGTACCACTTCTGAGCAGACCACCCTACCGGAGGAGGGTGGCCAAACTCAGCCATAGACTAGCACCTAGGCACCCAGGTATGTTTTTAACCCCTTATGTTGTATTTTTGATTGATTTTGTGCGTTGCGGACAATGCACATATTTTTCGGTGGGGTGTGGCTAGTTATGGGCCTCAGTGAAGTCTGAGTAGGTTATGGTACATAACTACCGCAATTTTGGATCCCGGGGTTTTCTTGCCCGGGATTTTCTTGCCTGTGTCTTTTTCCCTTTGGATATTTAATTTATGATTGAACCAGCACATTTAGGATGTTTAGATTATATGTGTAGCATATAGTACAAAGACTTGTGGCATATAGCATCTGTTTGTGTTTTGTTTTGAAAAATGATACCCACCAAAAACAATTATTAGTAATTAAATAGCAACCATACATGTTTAGGTGTGTGACAATATATGTTCTGATAAGTGAGGGTACATTGAGATAAAAAGCATGATCTGTGCTGAAACACCACTCATGTGCTTCGGAATGCCCCATAATCGTAATTTTCATATAAATCTCAAAATTCATGCATGATTTCAAAAATGCGACTTCATATTCTCGAGTAGGGAAAAATTGAGTAGGGAATGGGTATAACCTGGATTTTAGAAGACCCATAGAGAAAAATAATTTTTGCTAATTTTCTAATTCTAGTGGCTGCCCGCGCCCTGGCTGCGACATGCCAGGGGCGCGGAGCAATGGATTTGGCGAGGCCCGATTGGTCTGCATCACACTAGGGGCATGGACTAGTGTAACATTTCCCTTGGTTTGCTTATTTTGCCCAAGGGCATTAGGGTCATAGCCTCATGCTCACTTAAATGTTAAATCACTCATACTTAGCCATTTTTTAACTCTATAACTCAGAAAAATCCTCTCTAAAACCTGTCTAAGACTTCATCAATTCTCTCATTCAAATCTAAGAATTTCAAGCTCAATTTTGGCACTCAAGGACTCATTTCAAGCTCTAAGTCTACTTCAAGTTCATTTCAAGGAATTCAATGTTCAAGGTATGTGGGTCTTCGTCCATGGGTCCTTTCACCCATGCAGCCTAACCTTCTCTTTTATGAAGATTGCATGATTTCAAGTTTTATTACTTATGGGTATCTCTTATTATGAATTATGAGCATAAATTATGTTTGGGTTTTATCAAGTATTGATTGATCATCCATGAATGTTTATTTCAAGCTTACTTCATGAATTGATTTTGTCTATTGAGATTATGCATGTTTTAAGCTATGAAACTATGAACTATTATGAGCTTTTCTGATGGATTTTAAGGTACCCTACATGATGGTTTTGCTACCATGATTGTAGGTTGATTTGAATTGAGTTTACTCATATTTTTTTCACTCTTGAACTACATGATTTTGAACAAGTATCATGAACCCACCATGTGTTTGAAAAAATTACACAAGAATTCTCAAGTTATTGATGATATATTACATGATTTACAAGTCAAGTGACTATATGATGATTAAGGACTTCAAGCATGTATTGAATTCATGAAAAGTATCTATGATGTTGCAAGTATCAAGTTTAGACCTATTTCAAGATTTTACCTCTTGTGAACC
>JAPFFP010011082.1:0-17175 GCA_026153255.1 Solanum medicagineum
AGCTTCGTACTAGAGGGTTCGTGTGACCTTAGATCTTCTCCAATTCTATTCCCACATTAAGAATTTGATTTTAACACGAACATTCAATTAAGAATTTAGCTAAAATGCTATATCCTACGAAGAATGGCTCAGTCTTAGCTTAAAAAAAATTGCTTAAAAAAATTTGGGGTGTTACAGATGGTGCTAGACGGACCATGAACACCCTAATCAAAGAAGAAAAAGGTATCAAATCAACTTATAAAATAAAAGATCGACTCCGAATGGCAAAGATGGCTCACCAACTCTGGAAATGTACTGATCTGGACCTCAACGATGCGCTAGCTGAAGTCCTCTATCACCAGTATCTGCATCATGAAAAGATGCAGGTCCAAATAGATGTCAATACATGGAATATACTGGTATGTAAAATATCCCAAAAAAAGTAAAGCTCGACTCACTCATCTCGACTCAACAACTCATGCTCGACTCAATATGGAAGTTCAAAGTGAATCATGCTTTTAGAGTATACTTTGAAAATAGACTCAGTAATAATAAACTCAGTTTGAAAATGTCATTCATCAATGTTGCTTGGGAGTTTCTCTTAACTGACATCTTTATCCCACCACCTATAATTTGGTGATGCATAACGAATCAGTACCATTGCCAAGCCCGCCCTTAACTTACCATGGCCAAGGGTGATCAACTATCTCATAGATCCAGGGTAAATGTCAACTTGCGGGACAAGAGTCACCAAACTAGCTGTAACGACTATCCTATACTGGCAACGTAGTTTTGTGGGATAAAGTAGAAGTGTACTTACTCCCCGCTCGGAACTCGATACTCCTCCCAAGACTAAATCATGCTCAACTCATCAATCATCTCAATCCACAATACTTAGTCAATTAACTCAAACCTCAATGCTCAATCAATCAACTCAAATCTCAATGCTCAACAACACAATTTCTCATCAGCTCATTCAATCAATGCAAACAAATCAAACTTAACTCAAACTCCATGGTCATTTAGACTAACTCAATTTTGACTCATTATGATATTGCAAGTAAGATAATCATATATAATGATGTATATGATGTAATGCAACATGCTCAATGCTCAATTTATATCAACCGAAACACTCAACAATATGAATAGAATTTCATAAAAAAATGTGATTTAGGGTTCATGCTATCAAGAAAGAAATACATGTTAAATTCCATGTCAATGTTCATGCAATACGGCAATTACCTCATGTAGTAAAATAGGTCCATCATGATGAATGCAAGGATATAGTATTATATAGTAAAAGTTTTTCAAAGCTCAACTCTTCTCAACTATTGACCCAAGATAATGGAAAGGGGCATGTGAAGAAAGGAATTTCACACTTTAGTAAGCCTTACATACCTGGGGATGAAGAAACAATCGAATCTCAAGCAATCTTTGCTCTTGAAATTAAAAACCTTAGTTCTTTCTCCTCTCCTCTTGCTCTAAAGAAAATCCAAGTGTGGAGAATGAGAATTAATGCCCTTAGGGTTATGCTTTCAAGCTTTATTCAAGCCAAAAATGTCTAGGGTTCAATGGAATAGATAGTGGAATGGACAAAATTACCCCTCATTAAAATTGTCGATTGGGTCTATGAAACCATGTCTACGAGTCGTAGACACCTCTCGTAGATTGAAACTCCCAAAAATCTGAGTTGCTGGAATTTACCACGAAATCCCTCTCTATGAGTCGTAACCTTCTCTACGAGTCGTAAACTCATCTCGTAAATTGAAGAATCTTGAAACCTGAGTCACTGTAATTTAGTACGAAACCTTATGTTATGAGTCATAATATGGTTTATGAGTCGTAAACTCCTTCTTGTAAAAAGATGAACCTGTAGTCTGAAACATTGGAATTTTATACGAAACCCCAGTCTACAAGTCATAAAACTCTCTACGACTTGTAAACCTCTCTCGTAAATTGCTTCTGCAGTTTTCCTCAGTCATTTTCTTAGCAGTCCTCTGCACTACTCAACCAGATCGAATAGGAAGAAATTAAGGGTTGTTACATTATCTCCCCCTTCAGATCATTCGTCTTCGAATGAAGAGAAGAATAGGAATTAGGTCAAGGCACGAATCTCCCTATGGGCTCTACCAATCAATCAGCTTTCATCTCACCCATGCAATCAACAGATCATGAATTTAGCAAGCAAAACAATCAACAAATCACATCAATCCTCACTCGGACTCTAGAACTTTATCGTTTATCACATGGAGGATGAAGTGGGACTCAAGGAATGGAAATTTAAGAATTTAGAGGGAAATACTTACCATCAACTCTCTCATTCATCAACAGGTAGGAATACATAAGGATATTTTGTCTTCATGTTCTCCTCTGCCTCCCAGGTAGCTTATTCTACAAGTTGGTTCCTCTACAATACTTTGACAGAATCAATCTCTTTGTTCCTCAACTTGTGAACCTGATGATCAAAGATCTGGATAGGGATCTTCTGATAACTCAAGAAGTCTCTCACTCCAATACTCTCAATAGGCACAACCACTTTGGATCTCCCAAACACTTTTAAAGCATGGAAATGTGGAAAATTGGGTGGATGCCTTTTACTCTAATGGTAGCCCTCACTCATACGCCACCTTGACCACTCTCTTTATAATCTGATAAGGGCCAATGTACCTCAGACTCAAGTTCCCTTTCTTTCCAAATCTCATCATGCCCTTCAAGGGTGACGACATCAAACTCCAGATCTCTTCTTCTGATATCTGTGTAGGATTTCTATGTACTCTGTGCTATCCTCAACCTTTCTCGGATGATTTTCACCTTCTCCATGGCTTGATGCAACAATCCCAGTCTAATCAACTCTGCTTCACCTACCTCAAACCATCCAATTGGTGACCTACACGTCCTCCCATAAAGTGCCTCGTATGGGGCCTTTTAAATGCTTGAATTAAAGCTACTATTGTAAGAAAACTCCATCAAAGGCAAGTGGTCGTCCTAATTATCTTTAAAGTCAATGGTAGGCTCTTAACATATCCTCCAAGGTCTGAATTGTGTGCTCTACCTGGCCATCTGTTTGAGGGTGGAAAGTTGTGCTAAGGAGCACCTTCGTACCCAAACCCTTCTGAAAAGTCTCCAAAACTGGGTAGTGAATTGGGCTCCTCTATCTGAGATGATGGACAGGGTAAATCCATGTAATCTAACAATCTCCCTTATGTAAAATCGGGTATAATCCTCTGCCATGTCGGTCGTCTTGATTGTTAAGAAGTGTGCAGACTTAGTCATCCAATCAACTCTCACCCGGATCAAATCATGTTGTCTACGGGACCTCGGTAAACTGGTAACAAAGTCAATGTTAATAATCTCCTACTTCCACTTAGGGATATCAAAGTTCTAGGCTACTCCACATTCCTTTAGTGTTCAAATTTAACTTGTTGACAATTCTGGTACTTGGAAACAAACTCAGCAATATCTTTCTTCATTCCACTCCACCAATAGACTTTCCTTAAGTCATGGTGCATCTTAGTAGACCTTTGGTGAATTGAATATCTGGAGCTATGGGCCTCCACTATAATCCTTTCTTGAACCCCATCAATATTTGGAACACACAATCTACCTTGATATCTCAATACTCTATCTCCCCCTTTGGCAAAAGCCATCACTTTAGCTTATGCACATACCCCTTCAACTATAATAAAATGAGATCTTGGTCTTGTTTCTCCTTTACCTCCATTACCAGAGATGATGCAGACCCATTTTGCACATGAACTCCTCCTCTCCCAACCCATCTAGTTAGACTCCTAACCGTGTCATCTATGGACCTTCTTGGCTAACTCTCTCTTCTCCTCCACATGGGCAGTGCTTCCCATGGACAACCCACTAAGAGCATTTTCAACCACGTTAGCTTTTCCTGGGTGGTAGAAGATGTTTATGTCGCAATCCTTAAGTAACTCAAGCCATCTCTTCTCCCTCAAGTTAAGCTCCTTTTGAGTGAAGATGTATTGCAGGCTTTTGTGGTCTGTGAATACATCGACATGTGCTCTATATAAATAGTGGTGCCATAACTTGAGAGAAAACACCACCATTGCAAACTCCAAGTCATGAGCGGGATAATTCTTAATAGTCACCTTATTCAATTGATGATAATCAATACACATCCTCAGGGAACGATCCTTCTTTCGCACGAACAACACGAAGCACCCCATGAAGAGACACTCAGCCTTATTAACCCTTTCTCTAACAAATCCTTCAACTGCTCCTTTAACTCTTTCGATTCCGCAGTGGCCATCCTATAAGGCGGAATAGAGATAGGTTGGGTATTAGGAAACATATCAATTCCGAAGTCGATCTCCCTATTAGGAGGAACTCTGGGTAGATCCTCAAGAAACACATCAGGAAACTCGCTCACAATTGGAACAAACTCAAAAGTAGGGGGCTCAAATTCGTCGGACTTAACTCACATGAGGTAATAGATACATCCTTTAGAAATCAGTCGTCGGCCCTTGAGGTAAGAAATAAATTTACCCTTCGGAGTAACAGAATCTCCTTTCCACTCAATAACAGGCTCATTTGGAAACTGAAATTTGATAGTTCGAATTCGGCAATCAACAAAGGCATAGTTGGCATAAAGCCAATCTATGCCAAGGATCACATCAAAGTCAACCATCTCCAACTCAATCAATTCAATAAGAGTATCCCTATGATAGATGGATGCCACACAATCTCTATAAATTCTCTCAACTCGAATGAACTCACCAACAGGAATAGAAACAGAAAATGGCTCAAGTAAGTATTTAGGAAGAATCTCAAATATACTTTCCACAAATGGTGACACAAAAGAACAAGTTGCACATGGATCGAGTAAAGCATAGCAAGGAAAGGTAAAGACTCGAAGCATACCTGTCACAACATCTTGTGCAACCTCCTGATCCTATCAATTTTTCATCGCATACAATCGGTTTATCTCACCGCTTGCCTCCGATGCAGTACCTCTCTGACTACCCCTCGCTGGTGGTGTTGTGGTAGAGGACTGGGCCTTGTTCCCCCATATCAGACACTCCCTCTAAAAATGACCCAGTTGGCCACACTTGTAGCAACTATTCCAACCATCTCTACACTCTCCCAATTGCATCCTGCCATATTTCCCACAAGGTGGCTTCCCTTTATAGCCCAGCGTCACACTTGCTTGAGACTGTGCACCTTGTTCCCCAAAGTTTAGTTGACCTTGGGACCTCTAATCATATCTCTGGCTCGGGTTTGGTGCACTAGCTGCAGATGGTGCATAGCTAGAAGATCTCTTCTGGAAATAAGACCTGTCTCCCTTACCTTATTTGGTCTGACTGGGCTCAGGTCCTGCTGATCTAGCCTTCTTAATTAGATGCTCCTCTCTGTCTTTCTTCTTATCTTCCTCAGTTTCCTAAGCATAGACCATCATTTTGGAGATATCCATGCCTGGGATCAACAATGCCACCTTGCACTCTCTCTTCACCTGCTTACCCAACCCAGATACAAATTTCCTCATCCTCACTCTCATATCCTGGACCATCTCTGGGGCATGCTTGGACAGCTGGATAAATTTCAGGCTATACTTTTTAACAGTCATCCCCTCTTATTTCAGATTCACAAACTCTTTGACCTTTTCCTCTCTCAACTCCTGAGGGAAAAAGTGATTGAGGAAGGCACTCTCAAATCATCCCATGTAGTGGGCTCAACATTCTCACCTCGACTATCTTCCCATTGATTGTACCACACATTATCCACATCCTTGTGCTGATAGGCAGTGAGCTCAACTCCCTCGGTATCAGTCGCATGCATGGCTTTTAGCACCTTTCATATCTCATCAACGAAATTCTAAGGGTCCTCATCAACCTTGGACCCAGTATAGACAGGTGGGTTCATCCTCAGAAAGTCTCCCAATCTAAATGTAGCCGTCGGCTCATGAGAGCTTGAACTAGGAGTCTGTGAACCCTGGTTCCTACTCTGGGCAGCTACGAACTGTGTGAGCATAACAATAGCTCCTCTGAAGTCAAACTCAGTAGTGGAAACAGGTAGAGTAGTAGGTATCACAGGAATACCAGTAGTCCTAGTCGGTTGACCTCGATCCCTCATTTCCATTTGAGGAGGCACCTCTGAAGTAGGGTTCTCAAAAGTGCTAGCTGAAGCATGCCTCTAGGTTATAGTGCATCTATGAGGCATGATCTGCAATCGCGTAACGCACGAGTTAGAAAAGTGTTTTATAGAGCTTTCAACTCTATCTCACGAACTCAGAATACCAAAAAAGTGTAACTATTTCTAATGTATTATACCTCTCGCTTATGAAGTGTGTTACACAACACACACAAAATAAACTCTGCTAGACGCGGCTTCACAGACTCCGTGAGACTCTCGAACTCTGTGCTTTGACACCAAGTTTTTCAAGCCTCGAGAGGGTACCCTTGGCGTTGTTGGCACTCAGAGACTATTGCTAGCCCCCGAGTGAACCACTTGGCCTCATCGTCACATCGTACTCAACAGATACAGAAATAACTCAATCAGGGAGACATCATATAAGGAAAATATAAATCTATTGTATCATAGTTTATAAATGAAAATAAGTTTAGATACATAAAACTTCTCAAAATCCTCTACTCAAATGTCTATGAAGCCTCTACTAATCAATCTAGGATGGTGCCATGACAGACCATGAACACCCCAATCAAAGAAAGAAAAATGAATAAAACCAACTCATAAAATAAAAAAGAGACTCTGGATGGTAAATAAGGCTCACCGACTCAGGAAGTGTACTGATCTGGACCTCACCGATCATGGGCTGAAGTCCTCTATCACCTGTATCTGTATCATGAAAAGATGCAGGCCTAAATGGACGTAAATACATAGAATATACTGGTATGTAAAATAGCTTAAAAAAAAGTAAAGCTCGACTCATTCATCTCGACTCAACAACTCATGCTCGACTCAATATGCAAGTTTAAAGTGAATCATGCTTTTAAAGTATACTCAGAAAATAGATTCAGTAATAATATGCTCAGCTTGAAAATGTCATGCTCATAAATGTTTTTTGGGTGTTTCTCTTAACTGATATCCTCATCCCACCACCTATAATTTGGTGATGCACAATGAATAAGCATCGTTGCCACGCCCCTCTTAACTTGCCAGGGCCAAGGGAGATCAACTCTCTCATTGATCCAGAGTAATGTCCACTTGCAGGACAAGAGTGCCAGACTAGCTGTAACAACTATCCTACACTAGCAACGTAGTTCTGTAGGTTAAAATAAAAGTGTACTCGCTCCCTACTCGGTGCTCGATACTACTCCCAAGACTAAATCATGCTTAATCAATCAACTCAATCCTTAATACTCAGTCAATCAACTCAGAGCTTAATGCTCAATCAATCAACTTAAATCTCAGTGTTCAACTCAACTCAATTTCTAGTCAGCTCATTCAATCAATGCAAACAAATCAAACTCAACTCAAACTCAACAGTCATTTAGACTTACTCAATTTGACTCATTATGATATTGCAAGTAAGATAATCATATATAGCGATGTATATGACTTAACACAACGTGCTCCTCATACTCAATTTACTCAACTCAACATGCTTAATGCTTAATTGATATCAACTCAAACACTTAACAATATGAATAGAATTTCATAAAACATGTGATTTAGGGTTAATGCTATCAAGAATGAAATACATGTTAAATTACATATCAATGTTCATGCAATATAGCAATTATCTCATGTTGTAAAATAGGTCCATTATGATGAATGCAGGGATATAGTATTAATATAGTGGAAGTTTCTCAAAGCTCAACTCTTCTCTACTCTTGACCCAAGATAATGGAAAGGGGGATGTGAAGAAAGGAATTTTACCATTTAGTAAGCATTACATACCTGGGAATGAAGAAATAATCGAATCTCAAGCAATCTTTACTCTTGAATTGAAAAACCCTAGCTCTTTCTCCTCTCCCCTTGCTCTCAAGAAAACTCAAGTGTGGAGAATGTAGGGTTCTTCTTTTATGCTTTATTCAAGCCAAAAACGTTTAGGGTTCAATGGAACAGGTAATGGAATGGACAAAGTTACCTCTTATTAAAACTGTCGATTGGGTCTACAAAACCCCATCTACAAGTGGTAGAGTACTCTACGAGTCGTAAACACCTCTTATAGACCAATAGTCCCAAGAATTTGAGTTACTGAATTTACCACGAAACCCTTCTCTACCAGTCGTAACCTGCTTTATGAGTCATAAATCCATCTCGTAAATTGAAGGATCTTGAAACCTGAGTCATTGGAATTTAGCACGAAACCTTATCTTACGAGTCGTAAACTCCTTCTCGTAAAAAGATGAACCTGCAGTCTGAAACACTGAAATTTCATACGAAACCCCATTCTACGTGTCATAAACCTCTCTACGACTCGTAAACCTTTGCCGCAAATTGCTTCTGCAGTTTTCCTTATTCATTTTCTCAGCAATCCTTTGCACATACTCAACCTGATCGGATAAGAAGAAATTAAGGGGTGTTACACTTAATTCATCAAAAACATACAAAGACATTTGGTTTGTGAACAGTAATTTGTGTTCCAAGTGAAACGGAGCGTGATCTTGGTTGAATTTGTTGGTGGCTTAACAACTCTTGTGAAAATGTTAAAAAGATATGACTCGTTGTTCTTGCCCCAGTAATTTTGTCTTCAAATGTATTAGAACGTGGCTGGTTAATTGTAGAACATATTGTTTTTGATGTCTTGTTTTGGACATGTTATGAATATTCATAACAAAGTTGTTTTTTTCTCCTAAAATCCTTGGATTATTTATGTTATGATATCCTTTTATTGAATTAAGACAAAACAATCTTAGTGCATAAGTCTTTATCAAATATCCATTAAGGAAACAATTCATCATGGTAAATTTAATTAATCTTGACCCATTTAATAGCTAGGGCCAACACAAATTCTTATAAGGGTTTGTCAAGATCAGGTTCCTCACATTCTTCAATAAATGCAAACTTCCAAAAAGTTGAAAGAGAATCATACAAAAGCCAAATGGCTTCCTTTTTATCAACAATACATTTTTTGATTTTATTAAATCTTTCAGTAAAAATTTTGAGGAAGTTCAAAAAAGAGCTTGATTCATCCATTTTGATTTTTTCTTGAACGCAGGCAATCCATTTCTTTCTCTTCTATTTGCCCTCACTCAAGTCTTTATTTTGATTCTGTTTTTCAACGGAATAAGATCTAATGATTTTCAGTTCTGAATCAAATTTTTCAAGTGATCTTTTCTTATGGCATCGAATAATCTTTGCTCCATCAATAAAATTACTCCCACTTGGAGTATCAGGAGCATATTCTCATTCAGCCATATCTGAAATAGGATCCAAAAATTTAACATCATAGTATGAACAATTCAAACAGTGATAATAAATTTTACCAATTTCTGGCAGAGAATAACAGACTACACTCAGGGTTCAAAGATAAAAAATTACTCCATTAAGTTCAAGAAAAACAACCAAAACAACATCTATTTTTTTTATAAAAAAAAAGGTCAAAAAAACAACTGCTTTTAAGAAAAAAGCACATCTTACTCGTTTTATAACCGTTTGTCAATTATAATATATATTCGAAAATCTTGAAACGAGTAGATCATGAGAATACACAGTTAGGTTGTTATACTTGACTGAAAATTTTCGAAAAAGAGGCAAAACAATAGCAGATTCGTCAAAAATGCAGTCAAAAGACTGTCACACTTCGGAAGACCATAATTCACTCATTTTTAATTCGATTAACTATTATAATATAGTTTGGAATCAAAAAAACGAGTAGATTATGTTTAAATAGAAAAGCTCAAAAAATTATTAAATAGACATCAAATAGTACCTAATCAAATCTATCTTTTTTGAAAAATTATTAAAAACAACAATCATCATTTATTCATACTTTTAACCATAAATAAATTTTAAAAATAAAGCATATAAACACAGAACCAACAATCAACGAGCCACGCTTTTATACCATTTTAAAGTTAATGTAATATTGACTCAGGTCTTGTCCGCCATGTAGATTTTTTTGGGATCGTGGGTCGGACATGTGGACCGACCTGATCCAATCTTAACACGACCTCGAGTATCTAATTTTTAAAGTGGTGCAGTTATTTCAATAACTGTACAATCTTATTTTGAAGGATAAGACTGAACGATTATCTTCTATTGAGGAGGTGATTGTAACCACCAACCACTTCCCTATTTTTAGGGATAGTGATTTTGATTCCTTATGTGAGTGGAAGGAGTTACAAAAAATAAATACTGCAGAGAAAGTCAGTTAAAAAAAGTTATTAATAAAACTTGACTTGAAAATCTACTATAAGAGAAGTGGTGTAAAACCAATGAAGGATATGAGTCCTTAATTCATCAAAAATATACAAAGACATTTGGTTGTGAACTATAATCCGTATTCCTAGTGAAACAAAGTGTGATCTTGGGTTGAATTCATTGGTGGCTTACCAACTCTTGTGATATCATAACAAAGGTACGACCAGTTCTTCTTGCCCTGTTAATTTTTTCTTTCAAATGGTATCAGAGCGTAGCTGGTTAATTGTTGAACATGTTTGTGATGTCTTGTTTTGGACTTGTTATGGATATTCATAATAAAGTTGTTTTATTCCTAAAATTCTTGGATTATTTATATTACGATATCTTTTTATTGAATTAAGACTTAGCAATCTTGGTGCATAAGTCGTTATCAACTATACATTAAGAAAACAAAATCATCAGGGTAAATTCGAGTAATCTTGACCCATTTAACAACTAAGGCCAACACAAATTCCCATAAAGCTATGTCAACCTCAAGTTCCTCACATTCCTCAATTAATACAAGCTTCCAAAAAGGTAGAATAGAATCATTAAAAAACCAAAGGGCTTCTTCTTTATCAACAACAATATATTTTTTGATTTCATCAAATTTTTCAGTACAAATTCTGAGAAAGTCCAAAAGAGAGCTTGACTCATCCATTTTGATTTTCTTGGATGTAGTGAGCAATTTATTCTTTCTCTTCTTTTTGCGCTCAAGTCTGTATTTTGATTTTGTTCTTCAACGGAATAAGATCTAATAATTTTCAATTCAAAATCAAATTCCACAAGTGATCTTTTCTTCTGGCATAGAATCCTTTTTGCTCCATCAACAAGATTGCTTCCACTTAGAGTTACAGGAGCGTATATATTCTCGATCAGCTATCTAAAATAGGAACCACAAATTTAACACCATGGTATGAACCATTCAAATAGTGACAACAAATGCCACCAATTTTTGGCATAAGATTAGATAGTTATCTTCCATTGAGGAGGTGGTTGTAACCACCAACTACTTCTCTATTTCTAGGGAAGGTGTTTTTGATTTCTTATCTGAGTGGAAGAAGGAAGTTACAAAAAAAAATATTGTAGAGAAAGTCAGTTAAAAAAAGTTTTGAATAAAACTTAACTTGAGAATCTACTGTATGATAAGAGGTATAAAATCAGTGAAAAATGGGGGTCCTTAATTCATCAAAAACACACAGAGACATTTGGTTTGTGAAGTATAATCCGTATTCTTAGTGAAACGGAGCATGATCTTAGGCTGAACTCATCCGTGACTTAACAATTCTTGTGGAGTCATCAAAAAGGTACGGACTATTGTTCTTGCCCCATTAATTTTGCTTTCAAATGGTATCGGAGCATTGCTGGTTAATTGAGCACATGTTATTTTTGATGTCTTGTTTTGGACATGTTATAGATATTCATAACAAAGTTTTTTTTCTCCTTATATTCCTTGGATTATTTATATTATGATATCCTTTTATTAAATTAAGACTTAGCAATGTTGGTGCATAAGTCTTTATCAAATATACATTAAGGAAAAAAATCATCAAGTAAATCCAGTTATCTTGACCAATTTAACAAGTAAAGCGAACATAAATTCCCATAAAGGATTGTCAAGCTCAGGTTCCTCACATTCCTCAATTAATGCAAGTTTTCAAAAAGTTGGAAGAGAATCATACAAAAGCAAAAGAGCTTCTTCTTTATCAACAACAATATATTTTTTGATTTCATCAAATTTTTCAGAAAAAATTCTGAGAAAGTCCAAAAGAGGGATTGACTCATTCATTTTGATTCTTTTAAATGCAGTGAACAATTTATTCTTTCTCATCTATTTACACTCAAGTCCTTATTTTGATTATGTTCTTCAACAGAACAAGATCTTATGATTTTTGGTTCAAAATCAAATTCCTCAAGTGATCTTTTTTCTGGCATAGAATCTTCTTTGCTCCATTAACAAGATTACTCCCACTTGGAGTAATAGGAGCGTATATATTCTCATTCAGCCATATCTAAAATAAGAACTACAAATTTAATATCATGGTATGAACCATTCAAACAGTGACAACAAACGCCTATAATTTTTGGCAGAGAATAACAAACCACATTGAGAGCTCAATGATGGAAAATTACTCCATTAAGTTCAAAAAAAACCAAAACAACCCTAGTCACAAAGAACAATGTCTAATTTTTGTAAAAAAATAATGTCAAAAAAATTATCGTTTTTAAAAAAAACACATCTTACTCGTTTTACAACCATTTTTTTATTATAATATATATTCGGAAACCTTGAAACGAGTAGATCATGAAAATATATAATTTACTGTAAACTTGACTAGAAATTTTAAAAAAGAGGTAAAACAGAAGCATATTCATAAAAAATACAGTCAAAAAATGGCCAAACTTTAGAAGATCATAACTCACTCATTTTTAATCTGATTTGCTATTAGAATATAGTTTTCAAATCATCAGAATGAGTAAACTAAGTGTATATAAAAAGTAGGCCCAAAAAATCATTAAACAACCATCAAATAGAACTTAAACCGAATCTATCTTTTTCAAAAAATTGTTCAAAATAACAATTATCAAATTTTCATCTTTTTGACCATAAATAGACGAAAAACAAGGCATATAAACATGGTGTCAACAGTCAACAAGCCATGCTCTGATACTATTTGTTAAGTTGATGTAATGTTGGCTTGGGTCTTGTCCGCCATGTGCAAAGTAGGAGATGTAAGATTTTTTTGGGATCGTGGGTCGCACATGTGAATTGATCTGATCCACTCTTAACTCGACCCGAGTATATGATTTTTACAGTGTAGCAGTTGTTTAAGTAATTATCTAATGTTATTCTGAAGGATAAGACTGGACGATTTCTTCCATTGAGGATGTGGTTGTAACCACCAACCACTTCCCTATTTTTAGGGGAGGTGGCTTTGATTCCTTATGTGAGTGAAACGAGGAAGTTACAAAAAAGAAATACTGCAGAGAAAGTCAGTTAAAAAAAAGTTTGAATAAAACTTGACTTAAGAATTTATTGCAAGATAAGAGGTGCAAAATCAGTGAAGGTTAGGAGTCCTTAATTCATCAAAAAACACAAAGGCATTTGGTTTGTGAATTATAATCCGTGTACCTAGTGAAATGAAGCGTGATCTTGGGTTGAATTTGTTGGTGCTTTAACAACTCTTGTGGAATCGTCGAAAAGGTACGACACGTTAATCTTGCCCTATTAATTTTGCTTTCAAATGGTATCAGAACGTGGCTGGTTAATTGTTGAACATGTTATTTTTGATGTCTTGTTTTTGACATGCTATGGATATTCATAACAAAGTTGTTTTTTTAAAAAAAATTGGATTATTTATATTATGTATCCTTTTATTGAATTATGACTTAATAATCTTGGTGCATAAGTCTTTATCAAATATACACTAAGGAAAAAAATCATCAAGGTAAATTTCAGTAATCTTGATCCATTTAACACTTAGGGCCGATACAAATTCCCGTAAAGAATTGTCAAGCTCAGTTTTCTCACATTCCTAAATTAACAAGCTTCCGAAAAGGTGGAAGGGAATCATACAAAAGCCAAAGGGCTTCCTTTTTATCAATAACAATATATTTTTCAATTTCATTAAATTTTTCAGTAAAACTTCCGAGGAAGTCCAAAAGAGAGCTTGACTCATCCATTTTGATTTTCTTGAATGCAATGAGCAATTTTTTCCTTCTCTTCTATTTGCCCTCAAGTCTCTATTTTGATTATATTCATCAACGGAATAAGATCTAATGATTTCCGGTTCAGAATCAAATCCCTCAAGTAATCTTTTCTTCTAGCATCGAATCCGCTTTGCTTCATCAACAAGGTTGCTCCCACTTAGAGTAATAGGAGTGTATTCCTGTTCAACCTTATTTGAAATAGGAACTAGAAATTTAACATCATGGTATGAACCATTCAAACAGTGACAACAAATGTCACCAATTTCTGACAGAGAATAACATACAACACTTAGGGCTCAAAGATGGAAAATTACTCCATTAAGTCCAAGAAAACAACCAAAATAACCCAAGTCACAAAAAATACCATCTAATTTTTATTAAAGAAAAATGTCAAAACACTGTCATTTTTAAAAAAAAACACATCTTACTCGTTTTACATTCGTTTTTCTTTTATATTATATATTTGAAAATCTTGAAATGAGTAGATCATGAAAATACATAATTTGGGTTGTAAACGTGCCTTGAAATTTTCAAAAAAGAGTCACAATAGTAGTAGATTTGTAAAAAATACAGTTAAAAAATTGTCAAACTTCAGAAGACCATAACTCACTCGTTTTTAATCTGATTCGCTATTATAATATAGTTCAGAATCATTAGAACAAGTAGATTAAGTGAATACAAAAAACAGGACCGAAAAAATCATTAAACAGGCATCAAATATGAACTAAATTGAATTCGTACTTTGAAAAAATTGTTAAAGACAACAATCATCAATTATTCATCTTTTTGACCATACATAGAGGAAAAACAAGGCATATAAATATGGAATCAACAATCAACTAGCCACACTCTAATACCATTTGTTAAGTTGATGTAATATTAACTCGAGACTTGTCCGCCATGTGGGAAGTGGGAGCTGTAAGATTTTTTGGGATCGTGGATCGCAAATGTGGACCGACCGGATCTAATCATAACCCTACCAGAGTATCTCATTTTTATAGTGGTGTAGTTATTTAAATAACTATCCAATCTTATCTTGAATGATAAGATTGGTTGGTCATCTTCCATTGAGGAGGTGGTTGTAACCACCAACCACTTCCCTATTTTTGGGGAAGCTGGTTTTGATTCCTTTTGTGAGTGGAAGAAGGAAGTTACAAAAAAAATACTATAGAGAAAGTTAAAAAAGGTTTTGAATAAAGCTTAACTTGGGAATCTACTGTATGATAAGAGGTACAAAACCAGTGAAAGATAGAAGTCCTTAATTCATCAAAGACACACAAAGGCATTTGGTTTGTGAACTATAATTTGAATTCCTAGTGAAACGCAGCGTGATCTTGAGTTGAATTCGTTAGTGAATTAAAAATTTCTTGTGGAGTCATCAAAAATGTACGACCCATTGTTCTTGGCCAATTAATTTTGCTTTCAAATGGTATCAGAGCGTGGCTAGTTAATTGTTGAACATATTATTTTTGATGTCTTGTTTTGGACATGTTATGGATATTCATAACAAAGTTATTTTTTTTCTAAAAGCCTTGGATTATTTATATGATGATATCCTTTTATTAAATTAGCACTTAGCAATGTTGGTGTCGCGCCCCGGGAGGGTATCCTAGACGTAACCAGCACTCAGAGACTATTGCTAGCCTCCAAGCGAACCACTTCACCTCATCACATTCATTCATTCATACATTCCACTAATCAGCAGAAGAATGGAAAGGAAGTAAAAGGGAACATCTCATCTAGTCCCAAAAACAGTATCATATATAAAAAGGTTAGTAGAAGAAAACTAGCTCATAGTCTTATAAATAAGCAATCCGTCTCCAGTCTATGAAGCCTCTATCACTAATTAGGTGGTGCAAATGACAGACCCATGATTATCTCAATCAAAATAAAGCTAATAAGTATCTAACTTTAAAGAAAGACAGAAATAACATATGAATCCTCCGAAGTATTGGAGGCTCACCAACCCGCTGAACATCCAAAGATCTGCAACGATGCGTCTGTTGATGATCTCGATCCCATGTATCTACATCATAAAACAATGCATCACTAGAGTGACGTCAATATGTGAAATGTATTGGTACGTAAAATACCTGAATAAAATCGAAACAGGTGGAATAATATAGCAATAACATCAACTCAACTCAGAAGACTCAACTTATTTCAACTCAGTAATTCATGCAAGTTTTAAAGTAAATCATTCTCTTTATAATGTACATTTGATAAGAACGAAGGACTCCATTAGAAATTCATGCTTAATCAGTATTTCTTGGGAGATTCTCTTAACCGACATCTATCCTATCCCACCACCTTTAAGTTAGGTGGTGCACAACGAATTAGCATCGTTGTCACGCCCATCCTAAACTTGCCACAATAAAGGATGTAGTATCTCTATCTCTCTCTTTCTCTTGGATCCAAAGATAATGTCTAACCTTTGGGACAAGAGTCACCAAAACATGTTGCACGACTATCCTATGCTGGCAAACGCAGTTCTGGGGTGACACTCCTCACTCAACTCGGTGCTCAATAATGCTCCCAAGTCAAAAACATGCACAACTTATCAATCAAATCCATCATCTTTAAGACTATTATCAACTATCACCATCATCTATCAATGAAATTATTATGAGAAATATATTTACATTATCATTAATACATACTCAAAGCGTCATATAGACTTAATGCTCAATTCAATCAAAACTCATTAAAATATCAAGTGTTTTCTTAAAAATTCATGCTTCAGAAATGATCTCTACATATCATCAAAATCCTTTCTCAAATTAGTATTCATTCTCAAAAGTTATATACATGAAACTCAGTAAAATATGCTAAAAGAAATCTTTGGGATTAATATGCTCAGTATGACCATCAAATCTCAGTTTTCAAAACAGAAAATAAAAGTAATCATAATACTCAATTAGGGTTCATGTGAATTAAGGCATGAACATACATCCAGACAATTACTCAATTTCAAGAACATCATCAAGATAATATTGTAGGAAAAGTCTACGAAAGCACCTTTACGGGCCATAGTAGATACTATGAGCCATAGAGGGCTCTCATAAAACAATTATTACACAATCTTATTGTTCACTAGAAAAGTCTAGGAGACCAAGTACAACTCGTAAAATAATTTATGAGTCATAGACT
>JAPFFP010011093.1:0-17174 GCA_026153255.1 Solanum medicagineum
GAGAAAGCCTCCACTTTACCATCTCTCACCAAGGCCTTCAACTCTAGCAAGGCGGGGTCAAGATCTTGTTTTGCCTTTGCCTCCTCAATTAAGGAAGATTTAGAACCATCAACAACCACTACACCACCATTGTCAACCTCATACAACCTAACCCCCAATCTTGCCAACCGATGAACCTCTCTAGCCACCTCTTTGCCACTATCATCAACATGAGCTAGACTACCCATAGACACCCTACTTAGAGCATCGACCATAACATTAGCTTTTTGGGGTGATAATGCACACTTATATCATGACCTTTAAGGAGCTTTGACCATCTTATTTGTCTCAAGTTAAGATCTTTTTGGGTGAACACATATTGGAGACTCTTGTAGTAGGTAAACATATCAACATTAACCCCATACAAGTAGTGACACATAATCTTTAAAGCAAATACAACAACCGCAAATTCAAGATCATGGGTGGGATAATTCTTCTCATGCACCTAAAGTTGTCTAGAGGCATATTCTATCACCTTACAACTTTGCGTCAAAACACACCCCAAACCAATTCTTGAGGAATCACAATATATAACAAACCCTTCCAACCTTTTGGTAGAGACAAGATAGGAGCAAAGACAAGCTTATCTTTCAAAGTTTGGAAACTCTTTTCACACTCATTGGTCCACACAAATTTCACCTTCTTTTAGGTCAACTTAGTCATGGCAGAAGAAATAGAAGAGAAACCATTTAAAAACCTCCGGTAATAACCTGCCAAACCCAAGAAACTTCTAATTTCCGATAGAGTCAAAGGTCTAGGCCAAATTTTAATCACCTCCATTTTCTTAGGATTCACCTTAATGCTATCACCCGACACCACATCCCCTTGAAAAGCAACCTCTTTCAACCTAAGCTCACATTTCTCATATTTTGCATACAACCTCTTCTCCTCAAGATTTGCAACACCACCCTTTAGTGATCCACAGGCTCCTCCTCACTATGGGAATAGATCAAGATATCATAAATAAAAATGATCACAAACAAGTCAAGGTAGGATCTAAAGACCCTATTTATAAGGTCCATTAGTGTAGCTGGTGTATTAGTCAACCCAAAGGACATAAGCACAAACTCAAAGTGCCCATACCTAGTCAAGAAAGCAGTCTTTGGAATTTCACACTCCCTCACTTACACTTGGTGATACCCGGACCAAAGATCAATCTTAAAGAAGTGACTAGTCCCTTAAAGTTGATCAGAAAGATCATCAATCATTGGTAGAGGGTACTTATTCTTTATGGTGACTCTATTAAGTTGCTAGTAATTAATGCACATTCTAAGAGTAACATCTGTTTTCTTCACAAACAATACTGGTGCACCCCAAGATGACTTACTAGTTCTTATAAAACCCTTCTCCAACAAACCCCTCAATTACTTCTTCAACTCCGCCAGGGCCATACAGTAAGGGAAAATAGAAATGGGTTGAGTATCGGGAAAGAGGTCTATACAAAATCTATTTCTCTTTTGGGAGGAACTCCAGGAAGTTCCTTACTTAAGGACGTCATCTATTTGGCTTTCATGCTTTGATGAGACTTGTACTACTTTTTGGATACTTGTTACTTGAGGGTAAGTCGAGGAAGTGTCCTGGCCTCGCCTCTATTCTTTGTAGAGGTGTTGTTGAATAATATGGTATTCTATGTATATGATATCAACTCTCCTTATCTGTTATCATTATGAAAGACTTCCCTTAATCTTGCTTCCCTTCTTAATAATGTCTCTTGTTGTTGTTTATTTTGCTTCTGCGACCAAGGATTTATGAATGATATGATAAGAGGATTGTTTGGGGTTCTTTTAAGTTCCCCATTCGCCGTGTCACGTCTAGGCCCTATGCTTGGGTCATAACAAGCTTGGTATCAGAGCACTAGGTTATTAATGGTCCTCAGAAATCCAACACATCGTATTTATTAGAGTCTTATTCATGATTGAGAAGCATGCCACAATTGTGAATAGGAGGCTATGAGGCACTTTAGGAAATATTTTACTTTTTCATGATCTATGTTATGCTCTAGATGTAAATATAAGGTTTTTCCTCCCCTAACAAATGCTGTTTTGCTCTTTCAGATCATGCCGCTACTAAGAGGGAGACCAAGGAGGGCCCGTACACCCGAGAAGCAACCGACTCATTCCGCTCCTCAAGCTTCTCAAGATGGAAGGGCTACCCAAGTTGAGTTCCAGAATGCCATCACTATGTTGGCCCATGCTTTGACCAACCAATTGAACCAAGGGTCCCACGCTTCTCATGCACCTACTCCAGCCTCAAGAGTAAGGGACTTCACAAGGATAAGCCCTCTTAAGTTTCATGGGTCCAAAATGGAGGAAGATCCCCAAAAGCTTATTGATGATGTATATAAGGTGCTAGCTATCATGGGGGTGAGTTTGGAGGAGAAGACAGAACTAGCGGCCTATCAACTCAAAGGCGTGGCTCAAATATGGTTTGTTCAGTGGAACTTGGAGAGGGAAAACAATGATGCTATTCCTTGGGAAGAGTTTAAGGTCGCCTTCCTCAACTGGTTCTTCCCCATTTAGTTGAGAGAGGCTAAGATGATGGAGTTCATGAATCTCAGACAAAATTCCATGAGTGTGAGGAAGTATTCCCTTAAACATAGCAAGCTCTTAAACTATGCTCCTCATTTGGTTGCCGATCCTAGCAAGAATGAACAAGTTTGTATCGGGGGTGTCTGACTTTGTGAATGAAGAGTGGCAAACCTCTATGCTTGTAGGTGATATGGACTTGTCTTGGCTCATGACATATGACGAACAAGTTAAGGGGGAGAAGCTTAGGATAACAAGGAGTGGGGAGTCTATGAGGGCTCGATTTGATGGTGGTTTCCAAGGTATCAAGGGTGGCCATTTCCAACAAGGTCACAAATTCCACGGATAAGGGTCCTTTAATGCTCCAAACAAGAGGTTTGGTAATGATGGGGTGTCTACCCAAGGGTTCAAGGTGGCGATGGTGGGATGGCTAATCCTAGGTGCCAAAAGTGTGGGAGAAATCATGGTGGTCCATGCTTGAGGGACTCTAATGCTTGCTATGGTTATGGTAAAGTGGGTCACAAGATTGTTGATTGTTCTTATGCTGAAAACAAGTAGGGATGGTCATTCTCAAGGCCAAGGTGCTAATGTGGGTTAAAGGGAAAAAAGAGGCCAATAAGAGGGTGCTCCAAGACAAAATCTGTTTTATACTCTCTAAGGAAGGCAAGGGGTGGATGAGGTGCTCAATGTTGTTACCGATATTTTAAAGGTTTTTGATTTTAATGTGTATGCATTGATAGATTCGAGTGCCACTCTTTCTTTAATTCTCTTTTGTTACGAAAAAGCTTCATGTGTGTCCCGAATTGTTATGTGAACCTTATGAAGTGCCTACCCCCCGTTGGTGAGTCCATTGTTGTTAAAAGAATTTATAGAAATTATCCCGGGTTCCTATTGCATAATGTCTTGCCTTGTTATGTCACGACCTATACCTAGGGCCTAGTTGTGACCGGCAAATGGGGAACCCAAAGGAACCCTAGACAAGCCTCTTTACATATGATTACACATCCTTGGTCGCGGAAGCAATTAAAATGATAATAAGAGAAGATATATAAAAGGGGGAAAAGGGAATAAGGGACATCTTTGATACCATAACAACAATAAACAAGAGAGCCAAAGCTCATAGCATGATTACACCACATGTCCAATAACACCTCTACTACATAGATAAGAGCGGAGGCAAGATATACAATTGGGCTCACCCTCATAGTCAACATAAGCAATAAAGAAGAGTGCCTCAATACGTCAAAAGAGAAACATAGACCAACATTCCTAGATTGGAGGACTCACCAAAGGCTAACTTGAACAATCCGTCCAGCCACAAGAAGAATCAATAGGAGCTCCGATTCCTACATGGTAACATCATGTAGGCATAGAGTATGCGTTTGTACTTTTGCATATGCTAAGTATGTGGGATGCAATACAACAAGAGATAGACATCATAGTCAAAATGCATAATAATAAGCAATAGGCATAATATAATGATATGATATATATGACCAATGCATAAGAGTAAAACATGCTTAAGTATCTCATGCTCATATAGGATATCATATGTGAACAAGAGACAAAGCTAGATTTTCAAGGTACAAACCCCTTAGTGGTTGTGTGATACAAACGCCTCACATGGTTGATGATAATCACACCTTATCACTATGGTGCCAAAGTACAAACCCCTCACATGGTTGATGAGTACCAAACCCCCACCTTGGTTACCCAGGCTCTTATCCCCCCGGATCGGGTATGGTCTATGCAACACTTTATATAAAGTATATCATATCCATGAGCTTATTTCATCATCATATAGTCATTCATATCATATCTTATGCTTTGGACCTTCAACTCCTCAAGAAACCTTATCCGGACATTTTCTCAAACACTTAGAGGGTGTGTAATGCTAGTATAAAATTATGAAATATAGAGATGAAATCATGCAAGAAAATCCATTATAAAACCATCAATCACCACCTTGCAACACCCTCAAGCAATATACATCAAAACCCCTCATCAAATCTTACCATAGATCAAAGATTTATAGCTCAAAAGATATCAAAACAGTCACAACTTTACATAGCATTAACCTAGTGTGCAGTGAATTTCATAATAAGTAAGACCCATTTGTAAATCAACTTTAAATCACACAATTTGAGTAAAAGGAGGCTTGGGTATCATGGGTGAAAGGAACCCATGAATGAAACCCACATACCTTAGCTTTGGAGAAACTCTTGGTGAAGATTAGAGATGAAGACTTGAAGCTTGAATGAGATCCTTGATGAAATCCTTAAGATTGGTCTTGAGCTTTGGGACTTGAATTCAGGGTGAAATATGAGTCTAAGTGTTTGAGTGATTATTAGGAAATATTTAGGATGATATGAAGGTGAAATAAGGCTAAGTATTAAGTATTTTCAAGTATGGGAACCCTTAGGCCCAAGACTTGAAAGTATCGGACCGAGATAAAAAAAAAAGACCAAAATAAACTCACTAGAATTTGCATTTCTGCATAAATAAGTTCTATGAAAACGGGCATAAATTCTTCATCTGAACTCAAAATGAGGTGAAATCAACTGCATTGGAAAGCTATTTCAAAGAGATTTAACTTGGTAGGTTGTGGAACACCCTGTTCTTTGTGTTATACATATGCCCCTTTAAAGTTGACCCTCCTAAATCGCATTTTTGTGATTTTTGGATTCTGATATGGTTGCTCTAAAATTGGGGTTAGACCCTTTGCCCCCTAACTTTGACCCCCTAAACAAGAATATGAAGTCAAATTTTTTATATCACTCACGGATTTTGAGATATATGAAATTTAAAATTTTGAGCATTTCGAGAAACATTTTTGGGCACTTTTTGGGGTCGTTTCATGTGATTTTGTTTAACTTGACATGGTGGATTTTGATATTATTATTTGGATGGATTGGTTTCATGAATATTATTCTTCCATCGATTTTAGGACCCATAGGGTGAGACTCCAATTCCCTAATGTGGTGGTCAAGGGTAGATTCATTCTTGTCTTAAACCCCAAAATCTGATTTCTAAGGTTGCATTTGCCATCTTGTAAGGGTTAGGGATGTTGAGTCTAAAGTCCTTTTAGTTGAGTTGGTTCCATCGGCCAATGAGTTTCTTGATGCCTTTCTTGATGAGCTTCCTGGTGTTCCTCCCAAAAAGGAAATAGACTTTGGTATAGACCTCCTTCCCGATACGCAACCCATTTCCATTCCCCCTTACTGTATGGCCCCGATAGAGTTGAAGGAGTTTAAGATCAATTGAGAGATTTGTTGGGAAAGGCTTCATAAGGCCTAGAAAGTCATGCTGGGGTGCACCAATATTGTTTGTAAAGAACAAAGATGGTTCCCTTAGAGTCTGCATTGATTACCAACAACTCAATAGAGTCACTAAAGAACAACTACCCTCTATCAAGGATCGATGACCCTTTTGATCAAATATAAGGGGCTAGTCACTTTTCTAATATTGATCTTCAGTCTGGGTACCACCAAGTGAGAGTGAGAGAGTGTGATATACCCAAGACGGGCCTTTCAGACTAGACATGGGCACTTTGAATTTGTGGTAATGTCTTTTGGGTTGACTAATGCCCCGACTATTTTTATGGATCTCATAAATAGGGTCATTAACCCCTACCTTGATATGTTTGTGGTGGTCTTTATTAATGATATCTTGATTTATTTCAAGAGTGATGAGGACGATTGAATCATTTGAGGTTACTGTTGCAAATTTTGAGAGATGATAGGTTGTTTGGTAAATATGAAAACTGTGAATTTTGGTTGAAAGAGGTTGCATTTCTAGGGGATGTGGTGTCGGGTGATGGCCTTCATATGGATCCTAAGAAGACGGAAGTGATAAGAAATTGGCCTAGACCCTTGACTCCGACGGATATTAGGAGTTTCTTTGTTTGGCGGGTTACTACTGGAGATTTGTAAATGGTTTCTCTTCCATTGCTTCCCCTATGACCAAGTTGACACAAAAAAGGCAAAATTTGTTTAGACTAATTAATATGAAAAAAGTTTTCAAACTTTGAAAGACAAGCTCATCTCCGCTCCCATTTTGGCTTTACCAAAGGTTAGAAGGGTTTGTGGTTTATTATGATGCCTCAAGGATTGGTTTGGAGTGTCTTTTGATGCAAAATTACAAGGTTATCACATATGCCTTGAGGAAACTTAAGGTGTATGAGCGCAATTATTCCACTCATGATCTTGAATTGGTGGCTGTGGTGTTTTCATTGAAAATTTGGCGTCACTATATGTATGGGGTTTATGTTGATATGTTTACTGACAACAAGAGTCTCCTATATGTGTTCACACAAAAAGATCATAACTTGAGACAAAGAAGGTGGTTAGAACTTCTTAAGGATTATGACATGAGTGTGTACTACCATCTCGACAAAGCTAATGTTATGGCTGATGCTCTAAGTAGAGTGTCCAAGGGTAGCCTAGCTCATATTTATGTTGGTAATAAGGAGGTGGCAAGAGAAGTTCATCGGTTAACTAGGTTGGGGGTTAGGTTGGATGAAGTTTAAAATGTTGGTGTGGTGGTTGTTGATGGTTCCAAATCTTCATTGATTGAGAAAGTCAAGTCAAAACAAGACCTTGACCCTGCTTTGCTAGAATTGAAAGCGTTAGTAAGAGATGGTAAAGTAGAGATTTTCTCCAATGGGGGAGATGGTGTCCTTAGGACCAAGGTAGGTTGTGTGTACCTAATGTTGATGACTTGAGGGAGTTAATTTTGAAGGAGGCACATGATTCATCTTATTCTATTCACCCCGATTCCACAAAGGTGTATAGAGACTTTAGGGAGGTATCTTAGTGAGGGTAATAAGATGGCCTTGATTGGACCAAATTTGGCTATGGAAACTTTGGGGAGGGTAAGGTTAATAAGGGATAGATTGAAGTTGACTCAATGTAGACAAAAGTCCTACTCCGATGGGAGGAGAAGAGATCGTTAGTTTAATGTTAGTGATTGTGTTTACTTGAAGGTCCCACCCTAGGTGTGGTCTTGTTTGGCAAGGAAGGGACCTTATATAGTTTTGAGGAGAGTTGGTAAAGTTGCTGATGAATTGGAGTCTCCTATGAATGTGAATATGGTTCATTCGGTCTTCCATGTGTCAATGTCGAGGAAGCGTGTAGGTGACCCAAGTGCTATAGTGCCCTTAGAGGTTGTGGGTGCTGTGGAGGATAATTTGACCTATGAGGAGGTCCCGATGGAGATATTGGATAGACAAGTGAAGAGGTTAAGGAACAAAGATGTAGCATCCGTCAAGGTTGTTTGGAGGAATCAACAAGTTGAATGTGCCACATGGGAAGCCAAGGTCGACATCAAAAGCGATATCCATACCTTTTCCAATCTACTCAAGCCAAAGGTAATAATCAAGTCCCATCTATGATTTCAGGTCTTAAGTTTCAGCGCTCATATCATTTTTGCATGCATTCATGTTCATGGTAATAAGTTTATGGTGATTTTGGCATTCATGTTGAGACTTTTTGAAAATTATATTTAATTGCATTTGTTGCATTCATGTCAGGATTACTTCTCTTATGCATGTTTCTTTGACATTAGGGCACAAATGTTCCCAAGAGAGAGATATTGAAACACTCCTCATGTGCTTTGGAACGCCCATAATCGTAATTTCCATATATGTCAAAATACATGCGTGATTTCAAAAATCAAACTTCATATTCTTGATCAGGGGGCAAAATTGAGTGGGAAATGTGTATAACTCGGATTTTAGAAGACCCGTAGTGAAAAATAATTTTTGCTAATTTTTCGTATTCCAGTGTCTTTCCGCGCCCAAGCCGCGATGTGCCTAGGGCATGAACTAGTGCATTTGGTGGCCCGCGTCTGGTTCGCATCGAGCCTAGGGCGTAGACCAGTGTAATATTTTTCCTAGTTTTCTTATTTCATCTAACGGCATTGGGGTAATAGTCTGATGCCCATTTAAACGTGAAATCTCCCATACTTAGCCATTTTTCAACTCTATATCTCATAAAACCCTCTCTAAAACCTCTCCAAGACTTTATCAAATCTCTCATTCAAATTCAAGGATTTCAAGTTGGATTCAGAACTCAAGAACCCATCTCAAGCTTCAAGTCTCCTTCAAGTTCATTCCAAGAAATTTGAGGATTGAGGTATGTCGCTTTTCATCCATGGGTCCTTTCACCTATGGAGCCCAACCTTCTCTTTTTTATGATAATTGCATGATTTCAAGTTGTATTACTTATGGGTATCTTTTATTATGAAATATGAACATAAATTATGTTGGGGTTTTATCAAGTATTGATTGAATATGCATGAATGACTACTTTAAGCTTATTTCATGAGTTGATTTATGTCTATTGAGACTATGTATGATTTGAGCTTTGAAAACTATGGAATATGATGAACTTTTGATATGGACTTCATGATACCCAAATGGGGTTTTACTACAATATTGGTGGGTTGACTTTGAATTGATTTTACTCTCCTTGTTATACCCTTGAGTTGCATGATTTTGAACAAGTATCATGAACCCACCATGTGTTCGATGAAATTACATGACAAAAATTCTCAAGTTGTTCACATGATTTACAAGTCAAGTGACTTCATGATGATTGACGGCTTTCAGGCATGTATTTAATTTCATGAAAATTATCCATGATTTATCAAGTAACAAGTTGTTCCCTATTTCAAGATTTTTACCTCTTGTGAGACGTTCATGTTAAAGCAAGGGTTCATGTATAATTATTTACTCTCATTTTCAAGTTAGGCTCACTAGAAGAGGTCAAGCATGTTTATGAGCTACTCAAGTTATGTTATCATGTCTCTTAGAAGTTATTAAAGTTATGACTATTTCAAGTATTCCGTGGATTTGACTTAGCACCAATTGAGGCTTAAGCTGGGGGCTCAACCTAGGGGGTCCTTATATAAAGTCTTTAGTCTCTAAACTATGTGCCACCATCGGATTATCTATTACCCTTACAATACTAGTGTATCCATCTAGTGCATATTATCATTATTTATCATGTTTGGTTTGCCTTGGCAAGTAGACCACACTTCACCGGGGGGTGTCATACCCGGTCGCTAGCTGGGGGTATCATGCCCAGCCACCTTTACCAAGGGGTTTAATGCCTTGGATTCCAAGTTGTAGTTGCTTGGTCTATGTCAGATGAGGTCTCTCCCACATATGTAATATATATTATTCAAGTTAAATGTTTTACATGCATGTGTTATTACAAGCATTGATCATACATGTCATATTGAGATTACATAACAGTTGAGTATGATTATGCATTTTGAATATATTAGATTATATCTTTGTTGCATTGCATCCCGCATACTTAGTACATTCAAACGTACAGATGCATACTCTATGCCTACATGATATCACTGGAGCTCCTTTTGATTATCCTCCTCCACGTGGCTAATTCAGTTCTTGGAGAAAGCTTTGGTGAGTCCTCAATTTCGAGGACAATATCTACTTATTTCATATTATGTTAAGACTCTTTCTTATGTTGAATATTTGTTATTATAAGGGTGAGCCTGAGAAGTGTCTTGGCCCTCGCTCCATTCTAAAGCAGAGATGCTGTTGGATACTACATTTGTATGTGCTATGAGCTTGACTCTTCTCATATTTTTATGATTGTCAAAGACTTTCCTTAGTCTTGTTTTCCCCTTTTTATTAGTTGATTCTTAATATTGTTTTCTTTTGCTTCCACAACCAAGGATGTGTGCATGTTACAATCAAGAGGCTTGTTTGGCTTGTTTTCAGACTTCTCATTCGCCGTGTCACATCTAAGCTCTAGGATTGGGTCATGATAGTCTGGGACACTCCTCAAAAACTTAGTAAACCGCTCCAATGTTGTACTAATCAAGTTACTAGGAAGTTGCTCAAAGGTTTTGATCTAGTTTTTCAACTTGAGCTTCTTCGATCTCGGGAAATACCTTTCCAAAAAAGCCCTCTGCAATTTAACCCAACTAGTGATCGAACTTTACTAGAGTTCAGATAGCCATAGTGCTGCATTGCCTATCACAGACAATGGGAAGACACGAATTCCCACAAAATCCATAGACAGATTCTGTGTTCCCATTATACTCTTACAGAAAAATGCAACATTGTGTTGATGGCTATGAAGATACTCTGATGGCAGGCACAGGAACAACCCACTATTCTACAACATCTAAAGCAACCCACTCGAAAGCACGAACTTTGTGTCAGCCAGCAGTGGTGGCAACAAAATAGCTCCCATCACCTCCATAGCTATAGGGTTCAGCCGGTATTGATTCCACTGATAAGAGTTGACATCAAAGTCCTATAGTTGTGGAGAAATATCCTCAAGAGAGGTGGGTTTTCATTTTTGGTATGCTCATTCTCATTCTGGTTTAGAGTTTTATTTGCCACAACGTTGGCGTTATCTTAGCTATTCTTCTCTTGGTCAAACGGAGTCAAGGGTCTGTCTCGACTTCGTGTGTTGGGCATACACTACACTTAAACCTTGAAAAAGAAACAAAAATAACAAGAAACGTAAAATAAGGAAAATAAGGATTAATACCCTAAATCACTTGAATTAAACAAGTCTAGTCATATTCCGCAGCAACGACGCCAAAATCTTGATGTCGCCGAAGCTACACCTCTTTTTTTAGTCTAAAGCAGGTGTTGTAAAGAAATAAAACCTAACCAAGGTTAGGGTCGAACCCAAGGGAATACTATAGAGTTGTTAGAATTTAATTATACAATTTGAGTTATTAACCAACTTATCTCCCCGAAAGCGGGGGGAGGGGGGTTGTAATAACAAGTAAAAAGTAATCCCAACTAACACAAGAGTTTAACAAATATAGAGAGAAACTGGGGTATTGTGTTCCGCATGGTTTCCTAACTTGGTATCACCAGTAACCTAATTCTTTTCTAGCGTGTATCATGCAGGATGGTAAGTTAAGTTCACCAAACCCTTTGGCCCCGGCGGAAGAAGAACTTAACTACGTGACATCGTCCATCTCCGCAGTGTGACATTACTAACCCTTGGCTATTGTCCCAGTACAACCTCCTCTTGGCCCAGTTCAGTTGTTTAGATGAGAAAACATCATTTGAATCATGTTAATTAATATCTTTTCCAGTTCATTACTACCTTGGTCCAGTCAGTAACACTAAGCGGGTTCTAATATTGGCCACCACTAGAAACATGCAAAACGAAGAGAATTAATAGATACATGCATGAACACTTTCCAAAAATTATGAATTATCCAGTATTATCTTGTTAGTTCTTCATAGTTCCCACAACCCTAATTGTGAATGTAGTTACTCATGGTTTGTGTAGATGCAAGACTTATAAATTTGAATAACATGATGGAGTACTTACACAATTGAATTAAGTACAAGAAAATTCAAGCTTCAATGAGAATCACAAGATTATAATTAAAAGATGAAATCAAAGTGCACAGGTGTTTCTCAAAAACTCTCCAATATTTTTCTTACTCAATCTCACTATTTTTCTGCTAACTGTTCGAACTCTCCAAGCAAAATAACCTAAAAAGCTATTTATAATTTTAAAATATAAGTCCTAAATATAACAGGATAACTGGGTCGGCACATCCTCATGAGACGCTTTACGGCCCATATTTGGGCTTTCATATTTCGTTCTGCATTTCAGGACAGGACTTTTATAATACCCCTCTACGGCCCGTAAGGGGTTTCGTCTGGTGAAACTTCGGAAAGTCCTCTTCTTATCCTCAGGGTACGAGACATAGTCTACAACTCATAAAATGTTTCATGACCCATCTGCATGTTCGTAGACCAAACTTCAAAAATCTACCCCTCATTGGAATTGTACACAAAACCTCTTCCATAACCCATATAATACTCTACGGCCCGTGAAGGGTCTCGGAAATCTTAAAAATCAGCAACTTCTGCATATTTTTCCCGAACTAATGCCAACCCTGAAATCTTGCAAACAAACACAAAAGCACATCAAACCCACTAGCATCGCATTAAGAACACACAAAATTCCAAATTTTAATAATCAAAAGTGTTGTATTTTGGTAGCACATCACAACATAAGGATAATTCTCATGGAAAATGATTAGTTTAGTTTTAGAAATGCTTACCCAACAAAAATCTTGAAAACCCTTCTTCAAAATCGCCTAAAAAAGTTGAAAGTTTGAAAATGGATTAAAAATGGTGTTTTATGAGTTCAAAACTATCCAGGTATAAAAACTACTCCGTGATCGTGGACATGGAACTACGAATGTGGGGATCAAGATAGCCAACTTTCTGTTAATACCGGCACACATCCGTGAACACGAAGGTCAAAGGGCCTAACCCTCTACGATCGCGTGGAAAGAGGTGCGAATGCGGTGGCATGAGACTACCTGTACCAGATATCAGCAAAACCAACAACCCAAGTCTAGTTTTCCTACTCGAAATAGACTCCTGAAACTCATCCGAACTCAAAATTTCACAAACAAAATAAGTATCCATGCCAGACACAACAATCCGAACTCAACGGAATCATCGAAAATCAATTTCCTGGCTTCCTCGACACAATTACCAATGCAAGTTGATAAAACTAGTATAAAATTGAAAATACCAAAACTGTCCTTGGCAACTCTAAGAATTATTCCAAGATCATTTCTAGCATTTGTTTAACCATTCGAAACTAGTGGAATTGCCAAAATTCTGATTCGAGCTTCCGAACTCCAAAATTCACAACTTTGGGCCTAAAAACCTCATTTTAACTCCAAATTCAGTTTTATAACTTCTCATAGCTTAGTTTCAACATTCCAGAGCTAATGAAATCAATGGATCCCCAATCCGACCCCTGAAACTTAAAATGACATAAGAACTCACTTTTTCATCAACATAAGCCTTTAAATTGTCAAAACTCATATTTTCAATTTTAAAAACATTAGATTTCAGTTTCAACCATTCAAATAGTTCAAAATAGGCCCAAAACAACTTACAAATGGGTAAAACAATAATTTTCAAAAATAATGTCAAAAATGACCATCCAGGTCATTACATCATTTACCACTGAAAATAATGTTCGTACTCGAAGATGAAGGAAAAAGAAGTACCTAAAGCCTGAAAAAGTCTAGGATATCTGGTATCCATGTCAGACTCCAACTCCTAAGTAGCATAATCAACAAAATGGTGCTACCACTGAACCTTCACAGTAGGTATATCTTTGGATCTCAACTCCAGACCTGCCTGTCCAACATTGCTATAGACTCCTCCATGAAGGACAAATCAGGACCCAACTCAACAGAATCAAATAGATCACATGGGACTCATCAGGAATGTATCAGCAAAGCATACAAACATGAAAAACAAGATGAACAAAAGATAATCTCAGTGGTAAAGCCAACATATAGGCTACCTCACTAACTCTCCTGAAAATCTCAAATGGGCTAATGAATTTGGGACTGAGCTTGCTCCTCTTCCCAAATCTCATCACACCCTTCATGGGTGAAACATTCAGCCAAACACTATCAGCAACAGAGAACTCGATAGGCCTAACCCTCCTATTAGCATAACTCTTCTAGCGACTCTAGGCTATCAGAAGCATACCTGAATCAAACGGACCCAATCCATGGCATCCTGATGCAAATTAACACTCAACACCTCAGTTGAACCTGAATCAAACCATCGAATTGGTGATCTACACCTTTGGCCATACAAGTCCTCAAATGGTGCCTTTTGGATGCTGGAATGGTAACTATTGTAATATGTGAACTTTGCCAAAGGTAAGTGTTGGTCCCATTGGGCCCTAAAAACAATCTCACAGGCTCTAAGAATGTCCTCCAACACCTGAATAGTGTGCTCTGCATGACCATCAATCTGGGGGTAGAAAGCTGAACTTAGATCCATTTTAGTACCCAAACCACGTTTTATGGCCTACCAAAAGTGAGAGGTAAACACAGACCCTCTATCTGATACTATAGACACTAGCACACCATGCAATTTGACAATGTCCTAAATATACAACCTAGCCAGCTGCTCCGCACTGTAGCTAGTTCTCACTGGGAAGAAATGTGCCGACTTGGTCAAATGATCAATGAACAACCAAACAAAGTCAAACTTGCCCAAGGCCATGGGCAAGCCTATGACAAAATCCATAGTCACTCTCTCCCACTTCCACTCGAGATGGCCATCCTATGCATCAATCTATCGGGCTTTTGATGTTCATATTTCACCTGATGACAATTCAAACACTTGGCCACAAACTTGGATATGTTTCTCGTCATACCAAACCACCAATAATGTTGTTTAAGATCGTGATACATCTTAGCCTCACCTGGATGGATGGAATATCTAGTACAATGGACCTCCTCTAATATCAATCTCACCTAATAACTAACTTTAGGTACATAAATTCTACCATTATCTCGAGTACCAGCAGAATCCATGATAGCCACCTTGGCTTCACCTCTCAATACTTTGTCACAAATCTTGAACAATCTAGGGTTCTCAAACTGAAAAGTACAAATCTGATCAAGCGATGAGGATCTAGCCTCAGCAAAAACCAAAATACTCTAAGGAGGAGAAATATCCAAACGGATCACTTGTCTAACAAGTGACTAGACCTCCAAAACTATGGGCCTCTCCTCGACCCTCAAGAATGCCAAACTTACCATACTAGTAGCCTTCCGGTTAAAAGCATCAGCCATAGTATTGTCCTTCTTGGGGTGATATAGGATGGAGAAATCATAACAACTCTAACTACCTACATTGTCTCATGTTCAAATTAGGCTAGGAAAAGATGTATTTAAGACTACGGTGATCGATAAAGATCTCATAATGCACCTCATAAAGGTAATGTCGCCACAATTTCAACATAACATAACTACAACCAACTCCAAGTCATGGGTAGGGTAGTTTTTCTCATGCATCTTCAGCTGTCCAGAAGCATAGGCTATCACCTTCCCCCTTTGCATCAATACACCACCCAAGCCCACACATGAAACATCATAATATAGCACAAATGGATCTCCCTCCTCGAGTAAGGCAAGAATAGATGCTGAACTCAACAAATCCTTCATGTTTTGGAAGATCGCCTTATAATCATCCAACCACTGAAAAGTCATAGCCTTCTGAGTCAATTTAGTCAATGGGGTTCCTATAGAGGAGAATCCCTAAACAAAACATTGATAATATCCCACCAAACCAAGGAAGCTCTGAATCTCAATCATAGAGTAGGCCTAGCCCACTCACAAATGACTGCTATCTTCGTCGGATCAACCATAATACCCTCTTTTGACACAACATGGCCAAGAAATGCAACAAATCTATCCAAAACTTGCACTTTAAGAAGTTAGCATAATACTTCTCTTCTTTCAATCTTCGCAGTACAGTCCTCAAGTGCTTAACATGTTCTATTTCGGTCTTGGAATAAACCAAGATATCATCTATGAACACAATCACAAAAAAGTCCAAACAGTGCTTGAACAGTCGGTTCATCGACTCCATAAAGGAAACCGAGGCATTAGACAACCCGAATGACATAACCACAAACTCATAGAGCCCATAACATGTCATGGAAGCTATCATTGGGATATCAGGCTCCCGAACTCTCAACTGATGATAGCCGAACCCCAAATCAATATCGGAGAATATCGAGACACCCTGCAACTAGTCAAAAGGTTCTCAATGCAAGGCAAAGGATATTTGTTCTGGATAGTCACTTTGTTAAGCTGACAATAGTCAATACATATACAGACAGTGTCATCCTTATTCTTCACAAATAATAAAGGCAGGACCCTAGGGAGATACACTCGGACGAATAAAGCTTTTCTTCAATAAGTCTTCTAATTGTTCCTTTAAATCCTTCAATTCAGTCGAGGCCATCCAATAAGGAGCAATAGATGTGGAATATGTGCATGGATCCACATCAATAGCAAAGATAATATCACGATCCGGCAGAACACTAGGCAAATCAGTCGGAACAACATCCATAAACTCTAGCAACCCTGGTAGTCTCCAAACACCTGAACATGTGCTAAATATAACAAACACCCCTTCATCATCAATCGACAAGCACACATATAAGAAATAACACCCTCGTGGTAGGAAGTAGGTGCTCATATCCACATAAACTGAGGCAAGTTGGAGTAAGATAAGGTCATGATCTTTGCATAACAGTCAAGAATAGTATGATAAGGTGACAACCAGTCCATACTAAATTTCATATAAAAATCTACCATATCCAACAATTTTAAAATCAGCAATAATATCTCTTCCCATAAAAGTCACAACACAACCTTAATAGACCTGATTCACCACTAAAGATTCACCTACCAAAGTGGATACACATATAGGCTTGACAAGCAGCTCACACATAATATCAATATTAGACACATATAAAGAAGTTGAGCCTCGATTAAAAAAAATTAAAGCTAAACGATAGCACATAGGGACCATATTTGTGATAACTGCATCAGAGGCCTTTGCCTTAGTTCTATCTAGAACAACATAACAACATCTATGACCAGCACCAGCTTGTGGGCCTTCAAAAGCTCCATCTTTTCCTATACCAGGACCTCCTCTTGTACCACTACTTATGCCATGAGAGGTGTATCTGGCTGCTGCTTGAGATCTTGAAGCCTGAGTAGAAAACATCCAATATGGACAACAAT
>JAPFFP010011113.1:0-17174 GCA_026153255.1 Solanum medicagineum
ACTCTTCAAAATTGCATCATAAGGGCTTTTAGTTAGCCTATTGACCAATTAGGTCCCAAACTTTTCTATTTTAATCCCATTGAGGACTTCCGACTTCAACTTAATTATTACTCTTAATTTAGCGAGAGTATGGGGTCTAACAGAACCTAAGCAAACTACTTAAAGTAAAAAAAATATTTTTCACAAGGGAAGCAATAACTTGGACTCTGGAAAACATTTGAGTGAACTGATGACTAAGTTATAAAAAATTAAATTATTTAAGGTATAAATTAACATAAAATGGTTCGTCTTGAAAATTTAATTAAGTTAAATTAAATAAATAAAGTTAGAATTTAAATAGATATAAGTAAATAAATAATACAAATAAACAAGAGTTAAAAAATTGGGCTCTGAGTCTACTTCCATCCCTGTCCTAATTCTATCAAAAAAAAAAAAAGGAGAGAAAATTTTCAGAAAAAACAAAAGTGTAGGTCCTCATTATTGTTCTTTAGCTATAGTTTCAATATTTACAATCTGCAGCTGCATTTTGATTTGATATTTATTGCATTCATTATATTTTTTAATGATTTTTTCTGTAAAAGTATAAATACAACTTAACTAGATTGAGTAAAAATGTAAGAGTTATGATATGCTGGTAGAATAAATCACTCTTTAAGAATACTTTTATTTTAAATTTCATTGTTTCTAATATAGTAAATCAATATTTAAATTTATTCATATTTATAATTGGACTCTCAGTGTGTATGTGACTCATCATTATTCTAGAGAATTTAAAATTAAAGTACAAAATTTGTCAAATTTCTCGTATTCATTATATACCATCGTTATATTCATTTAGAGTCATTTGTATTCAAATGCTACTAAATTTTTGTATTTAAATTTGTTCATTTGTATCTAACGTGTTGTTGTATTCACATGTGATCATAAATATTGATAACTTAATTTATATTCAATACTACTACGTGTGTATTCAAAATTCTTATTTTATTCATTTATAATTATTTCTATGCAAAAAATTACTAAATTTGGTTACATTTTTTTGTTCATCAAATTTTCAATTTTCTATCTTTTAATGCATTAAAAATTTTATGTTATATTTATTTACATGTGATTTAATTATTTTTATTTGAATCAAACATGTCGTTGTATTCATTTTTGTTCGGAAAATTCATCAACTTTCTTTGTCTATCTACATACAAAATGCACATAAATATTATTTAACATTTGTTTTCAAATATAATACAAAAGTTCTTACTATAAAGGTACATAGAACACAAAAAATACAAAATATACATTTGGTACTTATCTTTCAATACAAACACATACAAAATACAAATGCTGGTACGAATACAAATGTTTAAACTATTTAAGGGCTTTGTAAATGTTGAAATGTATTTGATCTTTGTCTTTCAATAGAAAAAACGCATGAATACAAATGCACAATAAGAAACAATATAATTGAGTACATTAGTACAAAAAGTATAACGATGAAGAATACAGTTATACCGTATAAGTTGAAAATATTGATACAACTGAATATGTTGATACAAAAGTATACCAACACAGAAATACATTTGATTACATTGGTATAAGAAGTACAATGGCGAATTGATACATTTGAATATATTGATATAAATACCCAAAAATGAACAAATACACAAATTCATTTTGACAAACAATTATATTCAGATCTGAACTTTTCCCATAAAAAAAATATATAAACAAATTGAAGCACCCATCACTCATCATTTTGGCCATCAAAAATACAAACACAAATTGAAATACCCAATATAAATATAGTCTCCTTTAATAAATACACATTCATCATTCCACCTTCTTAAGACCACTGTGAAGAGGGGGAAGCAATGGTGACTGAAGAAAAATCATAACTGAAATTGAAAAATTAAAAGAAATTGAATGATATAAACACAAATAAAAAAGAGATTAAATTCAAAATAATTTAAAATGAAATTATCTGATTCAAAGAAAGATCCACATGATGATTTCACCTTGGAATTGGGATTTGTGAAAGGATGGAAAGCAATTTTGATTTGGAATCAAAGAAAGAGATAGAAAATAAGTAATATAAAAGAGAGAAAATGATGGAGAATATTAGATTGTTTATTTGGTAAAAGATCAACTATTAATGATGTTTTGCTATAAAATTAATAATATAGCTATGATATCTATTTTCCATAAAAAAGGAAATTGCAATTACACCCGTTTTCACCCATATACACAGTGTGTGCACCTGTTTATCTCCTGTAAACTCAAACTTTTAGTCCTCCTGGACCATTCCTGCTAAGAAATTGGGCTTGTGGCCCATTTTACCTCTGTGTACCGTAACTGTATACAGGATATTTTCTGCTGTATAAGACCTATTTTCCAGCTTCTAACCAGCCCATGCAACCTGTATATCAGCCACCTGTTACAGCTTGATGGGGTTGACTGGAGACAAGAAGATGCAACAAAGCTAGAGCCCAATTGGACTCAATCCGAAGAGGGAAGAAAATGATACATATGAAGTGAACTAAAGAAGAAAACTAACGTAAATCCTACATTCATGCATAATAAAGAGGCTGCCTGGATACGAAGTGTATATATGTATTCCTCTTTGGTCAAATAAAAGACTGGGCCTAAAACGGGTCTGAAACAAGGTTGCTGAAATTAGGATTTAAGGGATGGCCAATGATTGCAATTTTAGCCAATTATTATTTAAAAGATAGTCATATTCAATTAATTAGTTAAACCGGCTAAGAGTTAAATAAGATGGATTAATTGATAAGCTTTTTAATTAAGCAAAATAAAATAATTAACCTCACTATTAACTAATTGACTCTAAAAGTATTTTGTCATTAAATTAAAGATAATTCACAAAAAATAAAATCCTTTTTTTAATGATTTTGAACAATTATGGAAAAGTATTGGAATATGTAATTATCTATACTACATTAAAAGTCCTTAGAAATGTTTGTTGAACTTTTTGTCTTTCAATAAATACTCTACTTTAGACAAAATCATCTTTTCACTGTTTATCTTAATTTATTATTTGATCTTTTATTTATTTAATTTCAGTATTCACTTTTGAATTAGAATTTCTTTATATTTGGAATTTACTCTTGATTTAGGACTATTCTGTGCAAATAATTGTCCAGGCTATGAAGGAAAAAGAAAAATTACTATTATTTTCTTAATATTTAAGACTTTGAAATTAACTAAAATTTTGATTATCAAATATTTTGTTAATAAAAGTATGTAATACAACAAATTTAAAAAGAAATGAGTAATCAAAATTACGTTGAAATATTAAACTACTCCTTTTATATTTATGAGTCATTTTTAAAATTAAATTTAATCAAGTAATTATTTAACTCTCGGCTATTCAACTCAAATTATTACTTTATGTATTCATAAATCATTAATATATCTTTATATAAAGTAATTGAATTAATTTTTTCATCTTTGTCTGTTCATAATAGATTAGACTATTGCATCAAATTGATAGCATTTGTTTAATTTTGTTTGTATGGATATTGTATTTATTTTAATGGCAAGTACTACTCATATATAATTTTTAGATTGACACAGCACATACGTTCGAAGCACGTACACTAAACTAGTATATATAAAAATATACGTAAAAACAAATATATATATATATATATATATATATATAACTGAAGAAAACTTGGACTATAATGGGAGGCTCATCATTATCTATAGCTAAACTCCTTTGACCCAACTCTTAAAGGTAATAAAGAATGGTTACATCAGTCTACTCCACATTGATAACTCACATGTACTATCTAGGTACCCATAGTAAATCATAAACTTACAGCCTCACACAATTATATACCATTTTGGATATACATCTTAGACTTTTTCTTATTTAATGACTTAGCCTCAATTCACTATTTTCATCTAATGGTCATATTCACCATCCTCGTAACATCACACTTTTTTCAAGTGTACAACTCAATTTCTCGCTTATGTTATGTCAAGTCTACTAGAGCAAACCTCCAACAAATAGTATCACTCTCGTCGGGCTATTACCCTTTTCATAATACTCACCTAAACTTCAAGCTTAGGGTCTAGTACTAAATATGTACATCCATACTCTTTACATACGATACAATCTCTAAACTATTAGATAAAATAAGAAATGTTAAACCACGAAATCTCATGATACAAAAAATCAACCTTCATCGCATAGTATATCTAAGTATAGTCTATCTTCACACTCCCTTTCATAAGTCAAGTAATATCTTACCCATTATACCTCTTTACCCAACTAAGTTCATGACTCTATAAATCTCATATAACTCTTCTTTCAAAATCATGAGCCTAGTTTAGATCTACAACCTTATGCCCTCTGCTCTTCTATTGAACAGCGATACTTGATTTTTTTAATTGTAAATCTGTCAAAGTTTGATTCAAAAACTTAGTTCTTAGTAGTTGATCTTGATGGATGATTTTAAGGAGGAACTTAAATGGAGAGATGAACACAGACTTTAGAAGATCATAATTCAGGTATTTGAAAACATTGGTTATTCTTTCTTCTCCTTATTTTGACCGTTCGAGGACGGACGGTGGCTAAATTGGTATCTAATGTAACGACCCATTAGGTCGTTTTGAGTACTAAGGTTTTTATTTTATAAATGATTTAATTCGTAAATTTTGAAGGGGTATTTTGAACTATTTGATAACTTTTGTTATATAGTTTAGGGATAATTTTAGATGATTAAATTAGTTAATGTGTTAAAGTGATAGTTTAGCAATATTTTATACTACTTGTCTTATATCTATTAAGTTAAATTGACAGAATTTAGTACTGTTAATACATAATTAGGTTAAAATAAGGGGAAGAAGAAAGAGTTGAAGGACCATATTTGAGTGGTGTTTTTCCAGGTAAGTGTCGAATTCAATGCTTTGGAAATTTCTCCTACACATTGTAAGGGTTAAGTTTTGGTTAGTAAGAAAAGTGATGATTAGGAATAAACATAGAAGCATAGACAGGTAACATGTGGGGCACACTGTTGGTCAATTGTATATGAGTCTCATATTAATCTCTTAGCATTTTGAAAGATAGCTATTGATTTGTACACTTAATGAAAGAGTATTAGTTTAATTAGTATATGGTTAAGGATTCAAACTTTCTGAATTTTATAAAATAGAGTTGTAATATATTAGTATGGGAGATATGAATAAGAGTTGACAGAATAAAAAGAAAATAAAGTTATCAATGGTATGAATTGGATGTTGGGGACAAACATTTAATTTAAGTATCTTCCAAACCATATATATATATATACAAGGGGACAAATTGAACTTGTTGCAGTTGTAGAAATCTCACTATTTCGTTCTGCTTTGTTTTCAATCTTATTGGACTGTTTTTCGTTCCTGATTCTAATTACAACCATCATGTTACAAATTAATTTTCGATAACTCTTAGTATAAGTAATTAAATATTATTAGGGTTATGTAATTTAGAGGAATTAGATTTTTACCCTAAGCTTAGAATTTAGGAAGTTGATTATAGAATTAGGTGAATCTTTGGGTCTAAATTAGACATATAGTAATATGGGTGTCTATAGACTGGGGTTCTTACAAATAATATATATATTTGATAGATAGGAAACTTTTGAGGCATTGAGGAAGGAAAAAGCATTGGTGGATTAGCCCACTGGATTTCGATTTTTCGGTTGAGGTAGGTTATGATTTGTTCTATCTAATATAGAGACTCTTAATAGAGATTGATAGTCATTGAATAAAGCTGTAATATTTTCTATGCATTTAATTGTTGTGGTTTGGTTGACTGATCTATTGTTGTGACTGGTCTACAATCCCAAGACCATGAAACCCATAATAATCTTGAACTTGATATCTCAAAGTGATGCTTTGAATAAAGAAGACTTGATTAAACATTGGTAATGAAGTGAGAAGTAATGATAAAGAACAATGAATTATATATATTGGATAGGGTGTCACGTTCCGACACATATATATTATAGGATCAGGTATCACGTCGGACACATATATATTAAAGGATCGGGTGTCACATCCGACACATATATATTATAGGATTGGGTGTCACGTTCCGACACGTATATATTATAGGATCGGGTGTCACGTCCGGCACGCACGCGCGCGCGCGTACACACACACATATATATTGGATCGAGTGTCACGTTCCGACACGATAATTGTTGACATCCAATTTTTACCCTCCACGGTACAAATCAATTATTGAGCTTCTTCAATTTTTAACAATGTGAAATAATTATCTTCGGAATAAAACATATATTTTAAGCTATTTTAGAATTATGTTTATTCACAAATCATTCTTTAAAAAAAGATTTTATTTTCTTGTTAATTATCTTGATTTAATTATAAATTATTTTAAAATTAATTATTTCACTTTGATATTTCAAAAATCTCATTAATTGATCTAATTTAATTTATCATGTATTTAAATACAACTCCACGTTTTCTCGACCCCGCATGTCTCCCCTTTCCCTTGCACTTTTCCTTTTCCACCCCCTTTTTTCCTTTTACTTTTTCCTTTATCCCTTTCTCTTTCTTTCTCCTTTCCACCCACTAACATTTCTCCTCTCCTTCTTCAAAACAAGAAACGCACACACACGCCCCCAACCTCTTCTCCTTTCCTTTTCCCCTTTCCTTCTTCGCGTAGGGGCCACGCGCCCCCAATTCTCCTTTCTTTACTTCTTCTTCTTTCTCCTTCACGCTCCCACACCTTCACCATTTCTTCTTCTTCCTCGTCAAGACAAAACCAAAACCAGGCGAGAAAAAATCCAGCAAACCAGACCAACAATCCTTAACGTTCACCTTCACCACTCCATCTTGCTCCCATATCTTTTCCCTACACGTCCTCGTTTTTCTCCCAAAAGCCGTAGATCAAGGAGCAAAGAGAATAAAATTAATGGCATACCTAAGTGGGCAACAAGAAGACCCTACCCACTTTCAAATTTGAATGAAGAAAACCCCAATTTTCCCAATTTGCCCTGCGATTTCTCCCCCACCCCAATTTCGAACCCTAATTGTCCCTTATAAATACTCCCTTTTCTCCTCCATTTGAGGTAGAGGTGTTCCTCATAGAAAGAACTCGAAAGTTCTAGTTAAAAAGTCGGTCGATAATCCAAAGCCCTAAAAAACAAAAAAAAGCTCAGCCGATTTCTGAAGCCTTGTGAATTTCCAGGAAACTCACACAATTTCGAAGCCAAAATTATTGCTGTGGAAACAAAGAAAGCATAGACGAAGCTCCCGTTTAGGTGGTGGAAGTTCTTACCAGCTCGTCGTCCCAATTCGTTGCGTCAAAAAAGGTAACCGTTTTGATCTTACTACTCTCTTCCTGTTTCTGGTTGCTTTAGTTGATTGGACTGTTTTTACTTGCTGGAAAATTCTGAAACGTTCTTCATGTGACTGAAATGTGCTTCGAATGCTAGTATATTACCAAAGTACAACCAGTCTGGTATTTCTCTTGTTTGTTTGCATGATTTGAATTAGGCCTTTGGTTGCTTGTTCTGGTTCGCTGGAAATTACTAAATGTTTTTGTGTCTTTCTGGTTGTATCCTTACTCTTGACTAGTTAAAGGACTTGTTCTATCACTCATAGTCAAAGTTTGAGTTGTCTGCTATGCTTATTGTGTTAAGAGTCGGTGAAAATAAGGAAGTACGTTTTGTTTTATTCTCATCGTCTCTGAAATCACCTATTACTGGTGATAATATCCCTGTGTTGCTTTAAATCGTGAAGAGTCTATGCTGTGGTTCTACTGTTAAGAAATAAATTTGTATTGCGAGTTTCTTGCTCGACTCTGTGTCCCTCAATTGATCTCAAGCTCTCATCTCTATTTGATGTTTTCGCTCCAACACACAGTCAGTCAGTTGAGTCATTTTAAGGCGATATGCAACTCATCTTTTTCCTCGGTTCATTTTTTATCTGACCAATCCATTAATGCTCTAGCTCTGGCTTTTTATATTTGGTTTTGATGTGGCTGTGTATCCTTAAAACGTAGTCATTTTTGTCTTCTGCTCATTTGTTCTTAGAACTGATTGCGTTTACTTTTATGTTACTGTCATACATGTGTGGAATATGCTTTAGGAAATCGATTAGGTTAAGCCCTCTCATTGTTTCTCATGTTTAACCTCTCTTCTCTTATATTTATCTGCATCTATTTTCGATTTTAGCAAGCATGTGACTTACTCAAACAACTTATGCTTCACTTTTTGCCTAAATATGTACTAAGATGCCTCTGTTTTGAAGTGCAGTGTGTTTCTAACATTTTTAAAAGATTAAAAATGATTTAATTGGTGGAGTAGGAGTCTGATTTGTTCCTGTATGGCCACAACATGGCTAATTTCTCTCTGTTTTCAATTTTAATATAGCTAATGTCAAGTTACTTGTCGATTTGTGCAATCGAGGTTACTAGGAACTATGTTGGTATTGTATTGGCATAATCTTTATTCACTTATGAACGCACAAATTCATGTTTACATTCGAATATTTGCTCCTTTGTTACTTTGGATTCTACTTCCTGAGATTCTCTTTTGTTCTTTTGAGTGTGCGGAAGATATTTTTGGTTTCTTGGTTATTACTCTTCATTTCATCATCTAGCTTTCTTTTGGCTTTGTTAGTAATTTGCTTAACTTTTGACTTTCACTGTGGTTAATATTTTTTTTTTAAGTTTAAAAACCTGCTAAATTTTATTGTTATAGTGATTCTATGTGTTAGTTTTAATTCTTGTTACTTTCTTCCTTGCGTAATCATATCAATTCGAGTCCTTTTGGACTCCATCTATGCATTTTGGGTCAGCTTCAGGTCTTTTTCTTTTAGAAAGGAAGATTGATTACGGAATGAAGAAGCTGATTACATGATTTAAAGGTCAAAAGGAGGCTGATATACACCGATATACAGTATATATATATAGCCATGTATACAACAGGATATGGGCTAAAAGCCCAAAGCCAGAGCATCAGCAGATGGGCCAAAGGCCCAAAAGTGAGGGCAGTAAATGATTAAATTTAAAGGGCCAGGTAGGCCCAATCTTATGTAGAGATTAGGGCAGGTGGAAATTGGGCCTGCCAAGCCTAATTTTACTTTATTATTCCTTTGTATATTGATTTATTTAATATACTTGTTATCTTGATACTAACTCTAACATTATTTGTTATTAATCTAATTGTTTTCCCCCAACATTGTCTCCATTTATGTTAATTTGATTTTCTTTAGTGTTGAAATCATTCGTACAATTTTTTTTTATGTGTTAGCTAATTTTTAAACTTAGTCAATTTTTGCAAAATTTAGTCCATTCTTTTAAAATTAATACATTTTTCAAATTTAGTCAAGTCTTTGAAATTTAGTCAACATTCTTCAAATTTAGTCAATACTTTCAAATTTAGCCATTCTTTTAAAATTAGTCAATTTTTAAACTAGTCAACTTTCTCAAAGTCAATCAAATTTTTTAAAAGTTAAGTCAATTTCCTATTCGTCTGTCAACCGCACGTTAGCGGTCATTTTGAGTGATTAAGTTGTTCTCAAAATGGAAATTGAGCCTGGTATATTTTAAAAGATTTTTTTTATTAGATCTTTTAAAATGTTTATTGGTTTCCTAGTTAACCTTAAAATTAGGTGGTGACTCTTTCAAATTTCAAAAACTGATTTTCTTAAATTAATTAAGTTTTAAACCGATTTTTAAATTTATTTTTTATTTTATTATTTTTAAAAAGTCATTTTTGCGATTAACAATAATAATAAAGGAAAACATGTTAAAAGGATTTAATATACTCAATCCTAAATAACCTATCTCCCAAAAGAAGCATGGTGTGAAGGCCTGAGTCCTCATGTGTATTCTTGACATTGTTACTAGTTATGTACTTGTCTCATGTTGTTGTCACATGTTAAGTGTTATAATTATTTTTATGCTATTATTTTATACATATTGATTTCTATTTGGAGTCAGTCGATGATACCTACTCAGTATATGTGACTTGTACCGACTCCTACTTGTATTTTTCTTTGTTTTGCTTTTGTGGAATGCAGTGTGTGTTCCATTGACTTCGACTCGCCTTCAGCTTTAAACGATTGTTGGTACATTAGATTTCAGGGTGAGCTAACCTTCTAGCTCGTGTTGAACTCTATCAATTATGGCATGATGTCCTTAGTTTTCGGACATAGACTATTTTATTTATTTATTTTACTGTTGCAACTCTTAGACTTAGTATTTGAGATAATATATCCTTGATGTGATGACTTTTAAGTTTTGGGAAAACGATATGTAATAAACTTAGTGGTTTGGGGTTATTTCTTGCTTTATGAGTTTAAGCTTTCGACTATTATCGTATTTTATAAGTTGAATTGTTAATATAGATTGAGACTCATATCACTGAAAAAAAAGACTAGATTTGTGGAGGTTTAATAGTGAGAGTTATAATAACCTCCATAAAAATGTATCAAATGTGGGGATTATTTTAACCTTCACTAATTTTCATTAAATTTGTGGGGCTCTTGACCTCTATGTCTTAATAAAAAGAATTAGTGGTAGGAAAAAAATTATTCTCATAAAAAGATTATTTGAATTAAATTTTTAATTTATTTTTAATTTTAACACCAGAGTTAATTTATTCTATGACTCACTATTTCCTTTGTATTTTAATTTATTATCAAAATACTATCTCTACGAAAGGTATACAAATGATATCGAAAGGAATTGAATTTACTTTTAATTTCTTTTTAAAAATTAGTGAAATTAATTAAATATTTAATAATTTCTCTCAAAAGAAAGATAATGTTTAAGAATATTTAAAAATTAGTGGAAAAAGGCTTCTACAGCTTTCCTTTCATTTCACACTCTCTTTCATTCTCTTAGACTTTTCCTCTGTAAAACAGTGAGAATCCACTTCACCAATACCTTCTCGACACAATACGTTCTCGACTTCTTCTTCTTCTTGGATTTCTCTCTACAAGATGCAACAAACACTCTGGTAAAGCTTAAGGTGAGCTACAAAAATTGATTAGCCGTAGAAATTTGATCCGATTATTGCTTTTTCCTTTTATCTCTTTTCAGAGAATTGGCTAGCGCTAAGTTTTTCAAGTTTTGGCATTCAAATCTACTGATTTGAGGTGCTCTTCTTTCCGATTCTTTGATTTTGTATTTTAAATTTTAATTTACATTTTTTTCATCTTGCATGTGGATTTTGAGCTTATTTTCTGTGCTTATTTGTGTGTTTTCTTCCCTTATTCTAGGGATTCTGCTTTGTTCTGAATATATTTATCTGTGATTTATTCTCTACTGTTTCGCTTGTGGATGATCCATATAGTATTATAATTTTGGGGTAAAATGGCGGCAGTTTTCTGTCCTCTCACGCCAGGACAGGTAGTAAAGTTTTTGCTAATCCTTTATTTTATACCGATGAGTGATTGATTATACATTATTCAAGTTAATGAAGTTTAATTTTCGATTTGGATCCTTTAAATAGTTGGAATTATCGAAAATGTAGGGTTTTGTGGTAATAAATTACGAGCTCTTTGGAGTCAGATCCATTTGAAGTATCCAGCTCCAAACAAATGTATTAGTTAAAATGATAATTAGCTTACGTAAATTTTGATATAAAGCACTGAGATGAGTGAGATCTATTTGTTTCTCTTGTGAAATTTTGAAAATTCTGAGTTAATAAGTTTATTCTAGTAATGAGTTTCAGCATGTTTTTGCCCAAGTTCTCTTGACGAATTATTCGTGCTTTGGAGTCTGAAGGCTGAATCAATGTAAAGACTGTGTTATGTAGAATGTTAGGAGGTTATGGACGACATGTATAAGGTTTGAAGGTTAGTTAGGTAGTTGAGTGTTGTCTCGCTTATCGTTCTATACTAGTAGTCATGCTATTACTCTAGTGGTTGGTTGTTATTCAATCTCTGTTTCTATTTTCTGTTTCTTGTATTTTGATTATTGTATTATCTTCTTGTAGTTATTGTTCCTATGTAAGAATGCTCTGACATGCTCCGCCTATGCTTTAGTTAGTGTTTCTTCATGCTATTACCAGTAGATTATTTCTGAAAAAGATATAATCTGATATGATAGTACTAGTTTAGGGTGACACAACATGTACTTGAGGCTTCTCTCAAGAAGATTACTAGCTTATATGAACTACCTGATAACAATGCAGAGCATCATGATATAATATATAATATGTCACTGTCATCAAGTTTAACAGCTCCTGACACATTCTAATCTTTACCAGAGTTCTGGAACTATAGCTTTGTCTGGTTTGGTGTTGAATAAAGATGAAATTATAGCTTTGCCTTGAAACTAGTTTATCCATCATTTTGATGTTCTGGGGCATGAGTTTGCTCCTAAACATCTATTCCTATATTTTCTCCTCTTGTTTAGTTTTCCCCCCCTCTGTTTATTATATGCTGAATTGTAGGTCGAAAAGAAAGAGTGCGTCTGTGGCCTGAACTAAATATACTGAGTAATTATGAAAGTACCCACAAAAAAAAAGGTCGATAGAAGAGGAGGAGAAGTAAAAGATATATTCTGCTATGCTAAGACTAGAGGGTCCATTATATCTCCAGGAAAATGATAAGAATTGTTTCTTTATGAAAGTTAAATAAGTTCTGTTATGGGTTTTGCTGGAAAAAGAATAAGCTCTAATGCCGAAAGCTACTGAAAGTTTGTTTATCTAGCTTCTTAAATTTACCAATATTAAATTCAGTTCTCTCTATCCGAAGTTACCGCTCTTATGGACGAGTATCTTCTGATTACATGGTCATGATGTTTCTATTTTTGACATTTTTTTGGTGTTAAACTGCAATTGGAAGTGTTTTGTCATATGAGATGGATAACTGAGGATGTGTTCTTTGTATGGACCTTGAGAAGCTCAAATTCTACGTCAATAATTTCTTTATTTGCAAAGATCTGTCAGATTTACTGAATTCAAATTCAGTTTTTTTCTACCACTCAGTCCAGGATTTATAACATGCTGCATTAATTGTTCAATTATAGTGTAGGATTTCTTAAGTTCTCAATATATCCATGTAACCTCGAGAATTTTTTTGACAGGCTTCTAAAAATAAGGTATGTTTTCCTTCTCAACATAGTACTGGACTGAAGTTTGGATCTCAGGAACGGTCTTATGATATTTCCTCCACTCCAAAACACGAATAGTTCGTGTCTTTTGAGGTAGTTCCTTCTTGTTTTCTTTTTCATTTTGCTGCTACATTGTTTTCGTATGTGCTAGGGAGTTAAACATTAAAATTATATTAAGATTCAAGTGCTTGTGTTTGTATAGTGAGTGTGGCAGCATGTTTTAGATGTGCTTACTGTCTTTCTGTCTGTCTTAAGCATTTAAGACTATGAGAAATTAATACAATTTCTGTCTTTGTTTTAGATATGCTTACTGTCTTTCTGTCTATCTTAATTCATACTTATTGTCTTTATTTTCACTGTGTTGTATGTTCTTCTTATATTTGCAACAATTTCTCTTTCCGGGACATTATAGCTACTGTCTTTCTTTCTTACTTCTTACATTTGTGATAACACTTCTATTTTTATCAGGGATCTACATTCAATTCAGAGTTTATCAGTTTCACTTTTAAAATAGATAAATCTTGGATTGGAATGCCTAGAACCACAACTAAATATTTGATTGGGTTGCAACAGTTTCTAGATTTTGCATTCATGAATGGAGCTATAGAAGACAGAATCAAATGCCCGTGTCCTAAATTTGGATTTGAAAAATAGCAGGCCAGAAATACAGTTTATGATCATTTGATTAGCAAGCCATTTCCTCAAAATTATGTCACTTGGGTAATGCATGGGGAAACAAATGTATTACAAAGTTCCAGAAATATAGAGGCTATTCAGGATACATTACCTCCCAAAAATCCTATAGAATTATTGATTAATGAGGCATTGCAGGGCTCAATACAGAGGGATATTGATGTAGGTCCATCACATATAGTTGGAGAAGAAGAAATGTTAAACAATGCACCTTCTTCCAACAATAAAGATTTTTTTGAGTTGCTTATAGATGGAAGTGAAGAATTATATGAAGGGTCCAAATATTCAAAATTGGAGTTTTTGTTAAAGTTGTAGTATCACATAAAATGATCGTGTGGGCTAAGTGATAAGGGAATGAGTATGATGCTAAATTTATTGAGGGATGCGTTTGAATTTGCAAGGATTCCTAAATCCTTTTATGAGGCAAAGAAAATCATAAAAAAGCTTTCTCTTGATTATATCAAGATAGATGCTTGTCCAAATAACTGCATGTTGTATTGGGAAGATGGCATTAACGAGGAAACATGCAAGTATTGTCACCTTTCCAGATGGAAGCCGAACAAGAAGAGCAATAACAACCACATGGCTGCTAAAAAAAAGAAACAAAAAAAGATACCTGCAAAAGTTCTACGTTACTTTCCACTAGCACCAAGGTTGCAAAGATTGTTCATGTGCTCTAAAATGCAGAGCATATGAGATGGCATGTAAAGGATAGTAATAGAGTGGAGTCATAAGGCATCCTAGAGATGGTGAGGCATGGAAGAGGTTTGATGCTACTTTTCCTGAATTTGCTTCTGATCCTCGAAATGTCCGTTTAGGCCTAACTAGCGATGGTTTCAATCCTTTTGGAACAATGACTACTACTCATGGTATTTGGCCAGTGGTTTTGATTCCGTATAATCTTCCACCTTGGATGTGTATGAAGCAACCAAATTTGATTATATCAATGATCATTCCAGGTCCACGTTATGGGGAATAATATAGATGTATACGTACAACTCCTTATTAAGGAGTTGAATGAATTGTGGTGTGAAGGTGTGGAAACTTTTGATTCATCAAAAAATGAAATATTTAGAATGCGGGCAGCTCTAATGTGGACAATAGAAATATTTAAAAGTAATTTCTTAAAAATTGATTTTTCTGTTGTATTTTCCTACATTAGATTAGATAAGCTAAATTTTTTTTTTTATTCTTGAAGCTGCGATTTTGTCTTGGGACCAGTGAATCAAATAGAAGACGATATGTTTAGAGTTCTATGGGTAAGAAGTGGGGCGCAAAAAGACTAAAAAGCTTTGATAGAAATTATGACCCACTTAAGAGTAGTGCTGAGTTAATGGATGAAGTTCCAACAGGGATTCCAAGAGATCAATGGGTTTCTTATGTTGATTACCGACTTAAAGAAAAAACAATGGTATTTATTTAAGTGCTTCAATTGGTATGTGTAGTTATAGGGCTATTTGTTCGTATATTTTAACTTCTAAGTATCTTTTTCTAAGGAAATGTGTAAAAGAAATATTGAAATCAAAAGCAACAAATCATTTCATACATCGGTGGATCCAAACCTAATTCTAGAAGGACTGAAATGGTGAGAAATCTTCATTTGGATTACTTTAATTAGACTGGCAACCATCTGTAGTTAGTTAAGTTATTGTGACTTTGTTTTTTTTTTTCATTTTATTTATAGAAAGCTGAGACTGGGAAAAAATCCTGGACGAGGACAACTCTATCTTGCTACTCATAAGAATGATGATGGAACATATGTTAATGAGGCAGCAAAAGAGATGTGTAAGTTTTCTAAATAAGATGGAAACTGAGACTGTTAAGTTGTTTATTTCTGAATAAGTTTGCTACTTATTTTATTTGTTAGAATGTTCAGTATATAGATTGTTAGGTTGCCTAGATCCTGGGTTACATGGTTGTATTCAGTAACTTGTCTTACATGGTTGGTGGAAGGTAAGAGAGTATACTGACTTTATATTCAGTGTCTTGTATTTATTCTTTGATCAGTTGTAGGGGCCAGAAGAATAGCAAGAAGAATGTGTAAAAAATGTTAATAATCTGTAAGTATGGCAAGCATCCATACCTTGAAAATACATAAGGGTTTAGACTCCTTGTAATTGTGTGATTAGGCATAGGAATTACATAATGCGTTTTTCAGATTACCTGTAAGCACTATTTAAATACTAGCATGTTTGAGCGAATAACCAAGTAATTGTACTCCCAAAACCTCTTTTTTCCCCTCCTTTCTCTACAATAAGTATACACTCATAAATATGTTGCTTAGCAATTAAATCTACAGCAAATAAAGTATGAGGCAAACAACAAAGGTGAGTTTGTCCTTACTTGGGGGGTTTGAACGATTCTCCTACTTGTTGCCATAGCTTGCATGATGTTACCTATATGACCACAAATAGGAAAATAACTGGTGAGTATGAGATTGTACACTCCATTATAAGGCAACCATGAATTTTGCTACGCTATGAAAGAAACAGAACAAATAGACAGCATAACTGTAATCACTTTAAAAGTAGTAAGTTCTATGCAGATCAAAGATAGAGTAGTGCAGTCTCTCCTTCTGACTCTAATGCGCTTCTAGAATTATAGTAAGTAAACTCATATGATACACATGAACAAGAAAGTAAGGCTCTTTTTATAAAAAAAGAAAGTTATATTAAAAGCCATGTAGGAACTATTAATACATCAAAAAACAGAAGTTTCCTACATTCTCCAATAATTCACTAAACAAAAGTCAAGTGCATATCCAGAAAGAGGCTTAAATCCTTACCAACATAGAGGTAAAGAAAACCATACTTAATCCTAAATGATTTAGTAAAAGGAACCATTCCTGAAATGTTAAAGTATACTTCACCAATTACACTGCATCACAACTAGAGAGCTGTGTTCCGTAGAATCTTGCTATTCTTGCTACAACATCAGTGTTTTGTTTTGTCCTAAGTTTCTTCTGTGTTCTCTCGTTTCATGTCTCTGTTTTGGTGTTTCCTGGTTTATACTTTATGAGTGATGTATGTTTGTTCTTGTTAGAATGTAGTTAGTTTTTAGTCCTTTTATGTAGAAGGCTCAGGCCCATATGTAATAGGCCCAGGCCCATATGCAATATACATATATCAATGTATTCTTTGTGTGGAATAACACACACAATTCATAAATTAGGTTTCCAACTTTAAGTTGGTATCAGAGCCAGGCACGATCTGCCGCCGTCTCCTTTTTTTCCGGCAGTCGTCATCGCCGCGCCGGCCGTACGTCGTCGCCGAAAAAAAAAATCCGGCGAGTTTTCCGGCCGAAATCACCTGGATCTGGATCGTCTTTTCCAGGCGATCTCTTCTGTCCGACGGCGTTTTGTTCTGCCCAGCCGATCTCCGTC
>JAPFFP010011123.1:0-17173 GCA_026153255.1 Solanum medicagineum
GGGGGGTTGTACTCCATCAACCTCTATGGGGGGGTTTGTTCTCCATCAACCTTATGAAGGGGTTCGTACCTCATATACCTATCTAAGGGGGTGGTAGAACTTGGCTTGCACATAAATGGTAACTTCTTACACTCGTATTATGATCCATATAAGCATGGTTTTACTTCAAGCATCATTTATACCTGCTATATTGTTAGTAAGTTATTCATTACTTATGATTATGCATTTTGTTTATGAGACTTACCTCTTGTTTCATTTCATCCTACATACTTAGTACATTCAAATGTACTAATGCATACTCTATGGCTAAATGTCACTATGTAGGAACCGGTGTACCGCTTGATCATCCTCCTCTACGTGGGTAGTATGACTTCTATCAAGCTTGTTAGTTAGTCCTCTATTCCGGGGATGTTACTTATGATCTCTTGCTATGTATTAAGACTTTTTCTCTTTGACTTATGTATTGACTATGACGGTGAGCCTTGTTGCTTTGTTATGGCCCCCACTCTTATCTATGTAGTTGAGGTATTGTTGGACATGTTATGTATCTATGCTATGAGCTTGACTCTATTGACTCTTGATGTTTATGATATGGAGGTTTATCCTTAGTCCCAAATTCCCCTTGTTTACATTTTACTCTTGTTGTCATTCTAATTGCTTTCACGATCAAAGATGTGTAATGATATGTTATGAGGCTTGTTTGGGGTTCCTAAATGTTTCCCATTCGTTCGTCACGTGTAGGACCTAGGCTTGGGTCGTGAGAGATCATATGATTTTCATAAAGTATGAAGTATGTTTAAATCTATATATATGCTTGATTATGTATTCCGTGGGATTTGACTTAGCACTAGATGAGCGTGTGTGAGGTTCACTATCCCCAAGGGTCCTTACAAAAATCCTCAAGTCTTATAGCTACATTCCACTCTAAGGCTAGATAATGTATCCATATAGCATTACGTTCAATTGATACTCACCATTTTTGGGTTAATCCTAAAGGGTGGGGTCTTTATGTTCATCTAATTCTCACCGTGCTAGGGTAGAGCCTATAGGGTGAGAGTCGAGTCTACTTTTGCAAAGTAGACTCTTGTTTCATTTGGTGTAGAGGGAATATGAGATTCCGTGTAATAGTTTGCATGATCTTATTAATATTTATGGTCTTATTCCCATATATTTAAGCTAGGTTATGAAAGACTTTTCGATATTTCCATTCATGGTTTTGAAAATGTATTGCTCATACATATTTTTTACTTATTGTATTGATGTTATTATACATATTGATATTATGTTATGATGTTTCCTTAATGCATGACATACTGACATAGTACATTCCATGTACTAATGCATACTCTTTGCCTACATGATGTAACTGTGTTGGGATAGGCAACAATGAGACTAGTCCTTCGTTTCGTGGCTAGACTTTGGATTGCTCATTGAAGATTATTGGTGAGTTCATATGCTTTAGGGATTAGCCTTGCTCATGATATTCTTTGATATGTTGAGACTTCATGATTTCATTGTTATTTTATCTTGAGGATGATCTAGTAGAATGTTCTAGACCTCGCCAAGATTTGGTGATATAGAGGCATGAATTGGACATATGATGTTGTAATTCCCCTTTAAGAAAAACTATGACTTCATTTGTCTAATACCATGTTCTACTTGGTTACTCTCTTATGAATTTCTTATTTTACCCTATATATGCTTATGACCTCGAAAAAGAGGCTTGATGGAGCGCCTTCGAGTGTCACATTCGCCGTGTCACGGTTAGACCCTAGGTTAGGGTCCTGACAAACTTGCTATAGGAGTACAAAGTTTGAAAGCATCATAGATAGTCCAACATGGCGTATCTAATAGTGCCTTGTTCATAGGTTTGAAGCATGCCACATCCATGAATGAGTTACTATGAGACATTTAGGGAATCTTTACTTCTTTTGCGATCTATGTCATGCCTTCAAGACTCTTATTCCCTAATGCTTGTCCTTCGATATTATGAGAAAATGCCTCCATGATGTGCTCCATTTCCGAGGGGAGTCGATGCTAATGAGGACAAAGTTCCTTCAGCTCCTCATGTTCCCCAAGGCCCTCAAGCCAATCAAGACTAAGGATTTGAAGAAAATAGCACTAGAAACAACCTTTACGAGCAAGCCTACGAGTTGTAGTCACCACTATGACTTGTAATGATGCCTCGTAAAGGGAACCAGTGAGTATAAGAAGCTGGGACATACACTACGGCCAACCTTACGATTAGTGGAGTCCTCTACGAGTCATAAGAGGGGTTGGTAGTGCCAAGGTATGAATTCTTAATTCTTAAAAGTGCGTGGCCTACTATAAGGCTAGGACCTACGATTCATTAGACACTCCACGACTCGTTATCGAAGTTTTGTAGCCCCGACCTGTATCTTTTGAAAAGCCGACCCAGTTTCATTTAAAAGGTGGTCAATAAAATTTGACCCCAAAATCCATTTCCCAACCCTAAGATCAATGGATTCCCCAATACTTTCACCCTTTAATTTTACTGATTGACTTTTCCGATGACCCACGTCATTTTCCGACCATTTTTTCGATAAGCACTACAAGTAGGGTCTCAACTCCTCTCTTTTGTCACACTTTGCCCAAATACCATTTGTCTTCTCTCAAGGTATGTTCGTGGCTAAATGTTGCACACAAATTTTATTATTTTCTTTAGATTGTTTGATGATATTGTGCATAGGGATGATAGTGTATATACCTTTGAGTGAATGTTTGTCTAAATGTGAGAAGTACGATTGCCAATTCAAATTCCCCTGTTATTCTTATAAAATTGTTATAGCACTCTTGTTGTGGACTATGTAGTGATGGAAAGCTTGCCTTATCTGATTGTTAATCATGTTGTGAAGTGGTTATATGATATTTGGTTAGCATAGGGTCCCTGGCAGATTTCAAATTGGAGCGTAAGTTGGTGTGTCAAAATGATCAATTGAGATGCACTTGTGTAGGTTTGATTCAAACTCTATTATAGCACCCTCGATTCTGCGTTGATGTTGCTTGTTGTGAGTTTAGGGTTTGATTGCTTTGGGGTATTTCTTGATTGTGATTGGGAAATATTGTTTAATGGTGGTGGCCCTAAATAGATCTTTTTGAGATGAGTTTAGCTTTGGGTGATCATGTTTAGGTTTTGGATACGTCTTTGCGCTTACTCTATGTGTAAAAACTTGTTCCTTTGTTGTTTGCTTGGGATTGAGTGAAGTGTGGTTCTTGTGGCAATGATTGAGGACACCACCGGTACTTGTTGTTTTTCTGTTACGAGGGTTCCCTATGACTAGTAGATAGTCCTACGGGACATAAAGGCCCCTCGTAGGAAGTAGCAGGGACCTATGGGTCCTTGACATATGCCATACGTGACCCATCTATGAATCGTGATGTTCACTACGAGTCATAGTGGGGAACTCATGAGCATTCTATAATTTTTATTTGAACACTAGAAACTGGTACGAGCCAAACTATGACTCTTAGGTCCTCCTACGTGTCATAGCTATGATTCGTACCTGGATTTAGTGTTATAAGTTTTGAGAAAGTTGTGGTCTACGAGGCAACAATACGACTCATAGGTCACCCTACGGGTTGTAACTTTACCTCGTATCTGCAGACCTGTAACTGATTCAGTCATTGTGCTTATGTTTTCTTATATTGGGTTTTTACTCTTTGTTTATTCTTCTTTTTGGTTTCTATCTATTTCAAACACTATGGTGCTCATATTATGGTTGTGGGTGGACTCTTCAGGTGATATGGCTCCAAAAACTGGAAAAGAGGCTACTAAAGCTTAAAAGAGATAGTTGAGGGATGACCCCTCTGATGATGAAACATCTGAAGGGCTCTATGGAAGTCCACAGAGTCCAGACATATCTTGAGATAAATGTGTCTCAGACTCGAGCCCATACTGCACAAATACCAATAGAAGTTACTAGTCCCTCTCAGTCTGAAGAGGAGGGCAATGGAGGTAGGTTAGATGACGATGTCTCACTTTCTGAGTCTGGTTCCTTTGAGGTATCTCAAGCTTAGCATGAGGATATTGCTCTCCCACAACCAGCTGACTCTGCTTACACAATCACCTCCACAGACCCACAAAACACGAGATTGTGTGTCCAAGGGATGAAAGAGATCCATGAACAAAGACTAGATATGAAAAACCAAGGGAGACCAGTGAGGAGATTCCATGAGGAGGCTCGATTAAATGATTCAGGGCTAAGCAGTGTACCAGGGTTAGAGGCTGAAATTGAGTGACATGGACTAGGTTGGCTATCACAGGTACTGGGGAAGTATGTGCCTTATGTGGTTAGAGAGTTTTATGTCACCTACTATGATACTATTCTCAGAGATCTGCCAAGGATCAAAATGCCCAATGAATAGTCGCGATTGTGTTAAGTACTGGTCAGAGGGGAGGTTGTTGATATCTCAAAGGAAACCATTCGGAGAGTGCGATTCAGGCCAAACTACAGAGCGCCACATTCCATGGTGGAGTATGACCATAGCATTGCAGAGATGAGAAAGGCCGTGACTCAGAAGGATGCCGAGATAAGAACCAAATTCCTCAAGTGGATAGCAAGTCAAATTTGTGAGGAAGGTGTTGAGCCAATATGGGTTACGAACCACACAGAGTAGATTCTGAAGGCCCATCTCTCGTTTAGAGAAACACTTTGGTGGTCCATTATTCGCTGGGGCATCAGACCCACTTTCATGGATAATGTGATCACATTGGAAAGAGTCGTGTTGTTGGCTAGCATCTTGGCAGGGTACGAAATTGACTAGGCTTGGGTTATGGCTAAATAGATACATGAGTCGGCAGAACCACACAGCAGGCCTTGCCATTCCCCATTGTGATTCATAAGTTATGCAAGGCGGCTGGGGTATCAGTCTCTCTCCACTTGGAACCTCATGTAGAGGTGTTGCACATAATGGATCCCAATCTGATCATGGCTAATGAGAATCCTGTTGCACTACAGAGAGCTATTCCTCCTCCTATTTGTACGCCATTCCCGATAGAGCCTCCAACTCATACTGCACCTCCAGCTGCTACCGGCACTACCTTAGTTGCTTCAGAGCCTACGCTAGATGTAGAGATTGAGTCCACACCATCCTCCAGTACTTTGGTACCAACAATATCTTCATTACAGGTTGATTCTTTTACTTCTGTTGTTTCTTTTCAGGCATTATTATACAGGGTGGCTATGGCGGTGTCTAGACTATATGCTCTATCTGCACGGGTCAGAACTTGGGTTGACCAGACTGTACAGGATTTCGAGGAGGGGATGAAGTCATTTGCCCATGATCTTGTAAATGAGAGAGTTAGGGCGGTGCATGCCCGAGTAGATGCCTTCTAGGTGAGAGTCCAACAGAGACTTGAGGGAGCTCAGCCTGCTGACACGAGCGCTGTGACTTAGGAGTTGGCCAAGTTTAAGGCGGAATTATTATAGATGTTAGCAGCTCCTGTTGCTGTCCCAAAGGTGACACCAGCGGGCGATGAGGCATTCAATTGGCTAGCTGACCATCTGGATTTCCATGGGAAGAGGCCCCTTGAGTATGATGCAGATCCAAAGCCTTTATAAGTGGTTGAGAATGGAGAAGGAGCCCATACTCGAGGAGGTGGTGGAGAAGTCGCTATTGGTGGGGGCTATTCAGAGAGATCGGGAGCAGTACACTCCACATGGAGAGGGTAGCTCATGAATTGCTGAGAAGGAGTTGGTGCCCCAGGACCCATAGATCGGCCAAAGACCAATGCATGAGGCACATTGATGTTTGAATTCTTTTGACCATAGTTCTTATTTTGTCATGATGGATTTCGTTCTTTAATTAGATGATCTCTTTATTATGTTAGTTTTTTGATGTGTTTAAATATTTTTTGTGTTGGATGTTACTTTAACTTATATTTTGGATGTTAGTTTGTTGTTTTTACTGTATGTATGTATATATTTCTATATTATCGTGTTTTGTTTTCGTTCTTATTTTTACTTTGAGGACAAAGTATCCTATTTTGTAGGGTGTGGGAAGTTATGGATTATGAAGTCTGAGTAACATCAAGTCCATAACTTCTCCTATTTTTTATCCCAACGTTTTCTTGTCGTGATTCATTTTCCTTATGGATGTTATATTTTCTGTTGAATCGGCATGTTTAGGTAGTATAGATAGGGTGTAAATTCTTAACAATGTTATCTGTTGGCATATACATAGTCTTTAATTGCGTTTTAAATTTTTGAAAAAAAATTGAGTACCCTCAAAGTTTTTGAGATTGTGGTTGTTGATGCATTCATACATTTTGAGTTGTGGCAATGTTTGTTCTGATATTGTGAAGGTAAGATGAGGCTAAAAGCATGACCTATGAGTCTATACTTGATTATGATGCAATACCATGTGTGTTGTGAGCTTATTTTGTTGCATTCATGCATCTTGTATGGACACAGAACTTGCCTTAGTATGCTAAGATTGGTTTGGTGATGTGGTTGTTATGGAAAGGATCTTAGGCCTTTGTTCTTTGAGTGAACCGACTTTTAGCCTAAATGACCCACCAAATGAGTGAGAGAATCCGTTGTTCCTAATTTTTGAGCTTCTCATGTATACTTCTTTCTTGAAACTTTGCTAACTTAACCTTGTTTGATGAAATACCTTGATATTGGCCCTGGTCTATCCTTGAACATGTGAACCTTAATTGAGGCTAAAAGCCTAAGTTGAGGGCGGCTACAAGTTGTGCCCTGGTTTGAGGAATAGATATTGTGTACCACATCACAAGCTAAAAGCCTAAGTTGAGGGTGGCCCTTATTGTGGTAAAGTAATGACAACGAGGTGGCTCGTTGGGGAATAAAGAAAGAAATGAAAAAATTATGAGTCAAGTGAAGAAAAAAAAAGAAAGTGCCTTAAATTGAGAAAAAGTAGCAAGAATTGAGTTCAGAAATAAGGCACATCTGAAATAGAGAGAAAGGACTCGAGAAAAGGTTAAAACAGGAGAATAAGGGTGGATTTATTGAATAAGGTTGGATTATAAAAGCAAAGGTGTTGGTAAACATGGTTCAAGGATAACTTTTAATGACTATTTAAAATGTCATACCAAAGCCCCCTGAACCTATGTTACAAGCCCTTGAGTCCTAAACTGATCCAAATCCATTTTATCACCAAGCTAGAAGATGAGTACAGAGGCAAGCTTATGGTGTCAGTCAGTATGCATGAATTTCAATTGTGAGAGTGAGGATGCTTCCTCAGTCCTTGAATTCTAAATGCTTTTTGAGTGAGTATGAGGGACTTCTTTTTCAGTGAGGGCATTTGCACTACTTGAGTAGCATATGACTATACCAACGATTGTGGATGGTTGATGCTCGTTAGCTTGCCATAGTTGGATTGTCAAGTATCTCATTATGTTCTGTTTTTGCCTAATAACCTTGCAATCCTATTTTGAAAATGGTAGTTGGGTACCAGAATCACAAGAGCTGTTGTCAATACCATTAGTATAGCTGCTATGCAATTTGTCTATGTAGATTGAGTCATCGCTTGAGGACAAGCAACAACTCTAAGTTTAGGGTGTTGATGTGCTGTCAAAATAAAGTACATTTGATGCCTAAAGCAAAGGATTTTGTGTGTTCTTAATGCGACTTTTTATGGTTTTTATGTGTTTTTGTGTTGTTCTTGCAGAAAAGTTAGGTTGACATAATTTTGAAGAAAAGTTGTAGATTTTGCTGAATCATAGGACGTACAAGCTCACCTACGAGTCGTATCCCAAGCTATGAATCGTAGGGTGTGACATAGCAAGAAATAGAGACCAAAAATTCAGAAATCTGCTAAGTGGAGGTCAACCCTACGAGGTCATCCTACGAGTCGTAAGTTACACTACGACTCGTATATGTGGACTTGTAGCAAAATTACAGAGCCAAAATGTTGGACCAAAAAATGAAGGCCAAGCACCACAGTGATACGAGGCCCCGACTACGACTCTTAGGTCACACTACGAGTCATACCTGCAGGGCTTACCAGCTGCCAGCTGTCTTTTCTGCATTATTTTTAGGGTTTATTTGTAAACACTATAAATAAAATTTAGTTAGGTTTTTATAGAGAGATTCCAGATTTTAGAAGAGAGACCTTGCCTTTTAATATTCTCTCAAGAATATTTTAGAGTTTTAGATTAGTTTATCATTTTCTCTTGGAAAGCCCATTTTGGTGATCACAAATCTTGCTTTATATTCATTGTTGATTAATAAATCTTTTGGGTTTGCAACTTTTGGTGTATACATTCTTCAGTGCTTTTGGTAAAACTCTATTTATGTCTTGTATTAGCATGTTTGCTTGTTTTTCCTTTGCCATGAATAGCTGAGCACCCACAACTAGGGGTTGTGGGAAACGTGGGTAATTGATTTTGAATAACCTAGGTTTATTACATTTCTATGATTGGGGTTTGCATGTATTGTTTATTTCTCTTCATTATGATTGTCGTTTGGTGGTGGCCAACACCAAACACCGCCTATTATCACTAGCCCAACCAAGGTAGTGACGAATAGGAAAAGGGAAGTAGATGACAAGATTAAATTGATGTGTTCTCGTCTAAGCAACCAAACTTGACCAAGGTGAGGTTGACTAGGACAATTGGTAACGATTAGTTGGCATGCCATGGTGGCCGACCAAGCACCATGGTGAAATTTGACCTTCACCTTAAGACTAGGGCTGGAAGAACCTAAGTTACCATCCTTCATGCGAATTTCCAATTGTAATTATGTTACCTAGATTAATCAAGTCAATGAACCATGGTGAACACGATCCTCAAGTTGTCCCTAAAATTGAGTGTTTCCTCGCGTCTTAGTTTAGTATTTATTCTATTTTGTTCTTGAATCACAACCCACCCTCCATTTAGAGAGTTTAGTTATTTATGATTGGAATGAATAGTAGTGGACTCTTGTAGTCAAGCCCCGTATTCCCTGTGGATTCGACCCTTACCTTTGATTAGGTTAGTTGCTGACAGCGACCGCTTTCTTATTGGAGTGTGAACATCATCACATCAGAATATTATTCCTAACCAATGCCCCAACCAATTGACATAATTTCTAGTAAAACATAAAAATTCAAGTTTATCACATACCAGAATTTGATAAAGTAGCCAAAAATATGCAAGACAAATCCTAGAAATTAGAACCCTAGGTGTTTCAAAGTGTAGCCGAAATTTTGACCAAAACAGATGGTGGTGGTCAGACTCTTATGGAAGAAGAGAGGATTAGGGTATTTGGGACAATATGGCAAGAAAGAGGGGTAAATTTACCCTTCTTTTAAATCATTTGACCTGGTCAAGTTTAAGTGGGATTCAAGTCCAATGAAACCCTGACTACTGGCCATTAGAGGATCTATCACTCATAGATCACGGTCTCATGGTTTTCTGAACCCTAGTTTAAGGTGATTGGCACAATGGATCAATGTACAAGGTGTGCATAGACATACAACCCATGTGTTGGATTGTAGATGCCCCCAACACTTTAGAAAATTTTTAGAAACAATATTGTAGTTCACGAGCCCCATTCATGATTAGTAGTTTTATCTATGAGTCGTAAAGTTAGCTTGTAGACTGGAGTGCACAAAACCTTTGTTATTGGAAGTGATTCTACGAGTCAGTGTACGAGTCATGGTGTAGAAGTAGTCGTAGAATCAACTTTATAAGTATTCAACACTAGTTTGCTAACTTAGCCTTGTTCTTACATGCCCTTCATAGAACAAACTGTTACCCTATAAGTCACTAGTCCTTGAGTCCAAATTACAACCAAAAACAAGAAAACTAAACTATCTACAAGTCCAGAAAGCTAAAAGTTAAACAAAACCACAATTGTTACATCAGATATCTTGGGTTGCTTCTCAAGTAGCGCCTAATTTATTATCATTCCCTGACTTGGACAACTTAGTTACTAAGACTTCACCAAGTGCCCAAACTTCCATCTTCATAGCAATGGCCCTTTTCCTAGACTAACAAATCGTCATTATTCAATCGAAAATTGAGTTGGCCAGATTCCATGTGCACCATTGCTTGCCCAGTTTCTAGGAAGGGCCTTTCCAAGATGATTGAGGCTTCGAAGCCAACTTTGCAATCCGAGATTACGAAGTCCGCAAGGAACATGAATTTTTCCACTCTGATGAGAATGTCATACAATATCCCCACATGCTTCTTCACCATCCTGTTAGCTATCAACAACTCAATGCTTGTTGTGGTAGAGGCTCCCAAGCATAACTTCTAGAATATGGCAAAAGGCATTGAATTGATGTTGGCGCCTAAGTCACACAATGCTTTTGCGAATTCCACATCTCCAATGGTGCAAGGTATGATGAATGCTTCGGGATCTTCTTTCTTTTGCACCAAGTACCTTTTTTTCTTCACTAAGTTCTTCACGAATTTTGCATACCCAGGCATTTTCTCTAATGCCTTAATGAGAAGGATGTTGGTTGAAAGCTACTTCAACAAGGAGATGAAGTGCTGAAATTTTCCTTCCACATCCTTCTATTTAAGTCTTTGTAGAAAGGAAGGGGATGACTAGGTATGGGGTTCAACTTCTGTGGTGTTACTACCAATTCACTCACCCCATTTTTGGCACTAGCATATCCGGTCCTTGCGTCATTGTTATCAACGATCTCCTTATGAACCTCATCATCATCAACTTGCACTGGTGGATGAATGGTCTGCTTGCTGCCACATGTTATCACCGCTATACACTGCCCGTCATTCTTCCGATTCTACAGTCTTACTAGACAAAGTACCTTTCTGATTCTAGTTCAACTGAGTCGACATCTGATCAAACTATTACTCCAGCTGCTTGATAGCAATAGAATAAGACTCAATCTTATGATTCAGGTTAGAGATGTCAGATTTCATCGCTAGAGTCACAACAGTGTAGTGGCAAATACGAACCATTTATGTATCCATCTATGTGTCCCCAATAAAAATCTCTATCTTGAACCCTCTGTTCCTGTAAAGTAGGCACCTCGATTGTTGTCTCTAAAAGCAACGTGTCTATTAATGTTTCAACCTTGATTTCCTTGATCTTGGTGCCAATAGTCTTGATTGGACCCTTGGGCATTGGTTCGGAAACCCCCCATCTGATCAGTGACAAAGTAAATGTCCTCATCATAGTAATACTTCTCATATAAGGGTGCTCATAGAGGATAATAATTGATTGCGTTCATGCGCTCCTGGCTCTATTTCTTCGACAACCCCACCTTACTACTAATCCATGCCAAATCTTGCATCATCTCCTCGTTTATCTTGCCTGCTCAGAATTAGTACTAACTGAGAAAGAACTCTCAGTTGTCTTCTTGTCTTTTGTACCCCATGCACGATTCATCTTAAACACCTTTTCTAACTGTTTAACTATAACTGAGAATGGACAATCTAAAAATGACCCTTCCATGATAGTGTCAGCAACGATTTGGATACTTTTATCTAAGGCTCGATAGAAGATTTTCACCAAGGCATCATCAATAATCTTATGGTAAGGGACACTCCTCATGCACTATCTAAACCTCTACCACATAGTGCTGACCAAATCACCAGGCAATTGCTCGAAGTTGTTGATCTGATCCTTCAACTTCATCTTCTTCGACCTATGAAAGAACCTCTCCAAAAAGGCATTCTACATTTTTGCTCGACTGGTGATTGAACTCTGTTAGGAGCTCGGATAACTATAGTGACGCTTTGCCTGTTAGAGACAATGGGAAGACATAGATTCCAACAGTATCCATGGATAATTATGACTTCCCATCATACCCTTGCAGACAAAGACAACATTATGTAGATGGTTATGTGGATCCTCTTATGGTAAGCTTGTGAACAACACTCTATTTCGCAGCATTTAAAGTATCCCACTCGAAACTACAAATTTGTGTCATCCGATAATGGTGGTAAAACAACTGCTTCGGTGTCATCCGTCACCATAGGGTCAAGCATGTATTGATTCCATTTGTTAGCCATGGCTTGAAGATCCTGTGTTGGTGGATTCACATCGTTAAGTGGTTGTGGGTTATCATTATTATTTTCATTCAGTGTTGCATTCACGAAATCATTTGCAACGTCGTTCATATTGTTTTGGGTCATTTTTCTCAGTGTCTTCTGGACCTCAAGGTCAAATGGAGTCAAGGTATCACCTTGGCTATGAGTGTTATGTATACACTACACTTGTATACTGAAACAAAACAAAAATAACATGAAACTTAAACGAGAAAAATAAGGATTAATTCTCAAAATACTAAAATTATACTAGTCTAAAAGTCATATTCCCCCGCAAAGGTGCCAAAATTTTTATTTGCCCAAACTACACCTTCTTTCTGAAGGTATAAGTAGTCGTTTTTTCAAAATATATAACCTAACCAAGGTTAAGGTCAATCCCATAAGGAATATAGTCTAGACCAAGAGTAATTACGAGCAATTTGAATGAATTAACCTACTTATCTCCCGATGAGGGGGGAATAATTTTACAATTGCAATAAGTAAATCTAAAGTAGTAGTAGTGTTGTGGAATCAGTAAGAGAAGTAACTAGGGTATTGTGTTCCCCAACTGCGGGTGTCTTGAATGTAGTCCGGTATACCAATAACGCATCATCAAGATTTTGCGAATAGTTAGCCTGATTTGCATTCAGAGTCTTGGAAAAAATCTATTTGATCTCCCTATTGGACACCTCAATTTTTCCACTTATCTATGCATGGTGGGTGTTGCCACCTGATGCGTCAACCCATATCTTTCAAGAAGAACTTTCGACAACCTATTACAGAAATAGGAACCTCCATCACTATTGATTGCCTAGTGGTACCAAACCTTGAGAAGATGTTTCTTTTCAGGAATATTGTGACACTCTTGCCTTTATTATTGGGAAGCCTCACTATCTCCACTCATTTTGATACATAGTAGAATATACTTGTTCCCATGAGAGTTAACAAACGGGCCAATGAAATCTATTCCTCAAACATCAAACAATTTGATCACCATATAGGGTTTAGAGGAACTAGTGCTTGCGGGAAACACCACCTTCTCTCTGGAATCTGTCACAAGCCCCAGCATAGTCATGTGCATCTTGGTGGATGGTTGGCTAGTAGTATCCACAATGCAAGATCTTGTGTGTTGTCCTAAATTCGTTATGATTCTCGCCTAGAACGGATGACTGGAAAGCCTTTAAAATTCTCATCATTTCCACCTCAGGAACGCAACCGTGAATAATGCCATCTATGTGGACACAACAAATTTGGATCATTCCAGAAATATTTTCCCACTTCAGACATAAATTTGTGCCACTAGTGAGTAGTCAAGTATAGTGGCACAATATCACAAACCAAATAGTTTGCATTATCTGAAAACAATGGTATCAAGTCATAAGATGCTTCTAGTACACTCTCATCAAGAAATGAACCATCGATCTCCACCCCATCATTAAACTTTGCAATGGCCTCGTCCTCTAATCCAGATAGGTTGTCTACAACCTGATTTTTAGTACCCTTTCTGTTAATCACACAAATTCAATCTCTTGAAGCAGTAGTATGCATCAAATTAATCTGGGTTTTGCATCCTTCTTCGCTATTTAGTAAAACAATGTTGAGTGGTTAGTATGTACAATGACTTTGGTTCCCAAAAGATAAGACCTGAACTTATCAAGTACAAAGACCACTACAAGTAACTCCTGCTCCATGACAGTATAGTTTCTTTGTGCTACATTTAGACATTGCTTGCATAATAAACAGGATGTAGTATCTTTCTCTACATTGTCACAACACCATGCCAAGTGCAACCCTGCTTGCATCATGCATAATCGCAAAGAACTTCGACCAATCTAGAGCAACAATACAGGTCTTGATGTCATCCTTTCCTTGAACCCTTCGAAAGCTTTTAGGCATGCATTACCAAACACGAACTTGGCATCCTTTTCAAGTAGTTTGCACAAAGAGTGCAATCTTTGAGAAGTCCTTTATAAAGTGCCTGTAAGAACCTACATGGCCTAGGAAACTTCTCACACCTTTAATAGATACAGGTGGTGGAAACTTCTCAATCTCCTCTACTTTGTCTCTATCTACCTCAATTCCTTTGATAGAGATTCTGTGCCCAACACAATGCCTTCCTTCATCATGAAGCAACACTTTTCCCAATTAAGGACCAGATGACATTCGTTAGATCTCTGAAGCACTGCATGCAAATACTTCAAGCAATCTTCGACTAATGAGTCTCCAACCACACTATAGTCAACCATGAATACCTCGATAGTGTCTTCCACTATGTTTGAAAAAATGGACATCATGCATCTCTAGAATGTCATTGGTGCTTTAAACAACTCGAATGGCATATTTTTAAATGCAAAGGTGCTATAGGAACATATCAAAATTGTTTTCTTTTGGTAATCTGGAGAAATAGAGATCTAATTGTAGCCTAAATAACTATCAAGAAAGCAATACCAGCCTTTTTCTACTACCATGTGATCTAGTATCTAGTCTATGAATGGCATACATGAGTGGTCTTTTTCAATTTGATGCATTGAGCTTTCTATAGTTCATGCAAACCCTCCAACCAATGATTGGTCTCATGGGGATCAACTCATTGCTAGCATTTCCGACCACGATGATACCTCTCTTCTTTGGAACACACTGAATTGGGCTCACCCATTCACTGCCATCAATTGGATATATCATACTTGCATCCAACAACTTAATGATTTCTTGGCGCATGACCTCTTGCATAGGTGGTTTGAGGCGCCTTTGGTGTTCAATACTTGGTGAGGAATCTTTGACCAGTTGAGTCTTGTGACTGCACACTCCAGGTGGGATGCCAATGATATCAGCAATAGTGCATCCAATAGTCTTTTTAAATTACTTGAGATGATCAACACATCCACCTGCTCGTTATTAAGATCTGCAGCAATAATGACAGGAAAAGTATTGTTAATACAAAAAAAAATACATACCTCAAATGGGCAAGAAGAGCCTTCAATTCCAACACTAGTGGCTCCGTGATGGATGGTCCAGTAGGTGGTGACTCTCGATTTTTCAAGTTTAGGTTGATGTCTACTTAAACCAGATACTCCCAGGGCTTTTACTGTCCTATCACAATATGGGAAGATGTATAGTTAAACCAGATACTCCCAGGGCTTTTACTAATCACAATATGGGATTCCATCACTCTCGAAATTCATTGAAACTGCTTCCAGAATTTTGGCACCCAACCTTTCTTCAATTAGTAACTCTGGTTTCACTTTACCAACACTTTCAATGACAGAGACTACTTACATATCATCAGACTTCTTTGTATGCTGACAGACATTAAAGGCGACCTCATTATTACCTAATCTAAACTTGAGTTGGCCTAACTCTATGTCCATTTGTGCTCGTCTAGTTGCTAGGAAGGGCCTTCCCAAGATGATTGGGACTTTGAAGTCAACCTTACGATCAAGAATCACGAAGTCTGCAGGGAAGATGAATTTTTCAACTTTGACGAGAATATCATACAATATCCTCACAAGATTCTTCACGATCATATTAGCCATCAACAACCTCATATTTGTTGGAGTAGGGGCTCCTAAACCTAACTTCTTAAATACTGCAAGAGGCACTAAATTAATACTGGTGCCTAGGTCACACAATGCCTTTGCAAATTTGACATCTCTAATGGTGCAGAATATGGTGAATGCCCAAACATCTTCTCTCTATTGCACCAAGGACCTTGTTATTATCACACTGCAATATTGAAGCTCTTGAGAGAGCCCAAAGCTCACAGTCCTCTGTTTTGTCACCAAGTCCTCCATGAATTTTGCATATCTGAGCATTTTCTCCAATGCCATAATGAGAGGAATGTTGATGGAAACTTGCTTCAACATAGAGATGAAGTGTTGAAACTTACCTTCATCCTCCTTCTTTTTGAGTCTTTGAGGGAAAGGAAGGGGAGGTATAGGTATCAATTTCAACTTCTATGGCATCACAACTGTATCACTCACCCCATCTTTGGCGCTAGCCTCTCTAGTCTCTGCATCCTTACTATCAACCATCTCCTTGCAAACCTTATCATCATCAACTGGAATTAGCAGGTCAATGGTCTGCTTTTTACCCCGTATCATCACTACCATACTGCCCCTCATTCTTCAAATTTTACACTTTATTGCTTGGTAATGTACCTTTCTGATACTGGTTCAACTGAGTCGACATCTGACTAGACTGTTACTCCAGTTGCCTGATAGCAACAGAATGAGACTCAATTTTCTAATTAATGCTGGAGATGTCAGATTTTATCCCCTTCAAGGTCTCATCTTGAACATCAACCTTCTTCAATAGTTTGTCAAACATCTCCTCAATTTGCAAACTACCAGCGCCAAAGTCACGATTATGTGGTGCCGCATATGGACTATTTCTGTAACCATCTCTGCATGCCCAATTAGAATCTCTATCCTCACCCCTGCTCCTATCATAGTAGCCTCTTTGATTGTTGTCTCTTAAAGTGTCATCTCTATTAAAGTTATGACCTTGTTTTTCTTGACCTTGCGACAATAGTCCTAGTTGAAACCTTGGACATTGGTACGGAAACCCCTATCTGATCAGTGACAAAGAAAGTATCCTCCTTATAGTAGGGGTTCTCATACATAGATGCTCATAGACGTTGATGATTTACTGCATTCACACGCTCTTGATTTTGCTTCATCAACAACTCTACATTAGCACTAATCCGAGCCAAATCTTGCATCATCTCCTTATTTATCTATGCGCACTCCAAATTAGTACTAATTGAGAAAGAGCTCTTAGTTGTTGACTTGTCTCTCGTCCCCTAAGCATAGTTCATCTTGACCATTTTATCCAACCGTTAAGCTATAATCGAAAATGGACAATCTAAAGTTGAGCCTCTTATGCTAGTGTCAGCAGCAGCTTGGCTATTTTCATCCAATGCTCGATAGAGGATTTCCACCAATGTATCATCAATGATCTTATGGTCAGGGACACTCCTCAGGCACTTTATAACCCTCTGCTGCATAGCTATGATCAAATCACTAGGCAATTGCTCGAAGTTATTGATCTGATCCTTTAACTTCAGCTTCTTTGGCATAGGAAAGAACCTCTCAAAAAGGCCTTCTGCATTTTCACCCAACTAGTGATTGAACTCTGTGGGAGCTCAGATAACCATAGTGTCCCTTTGCTTGTTACAGACAATGGGAAGACAATTAGACCACCAAT